>VWZX01002054.1:2340187-2436400 GCA_013399015.1 Galbula dea
AGAGTCCAGCGCAGAGCCACAAAGATGATGAAGGGGCTGGAACATCTTCCTTATGAGGAAAGGCTGAGGGAGCTGGGTCTCTTTAGCTTGGAGGAGAGGAGGCTGAGGGGTGACCTCATCTATGCTTTTAAATATGTGAAGGGTGTGTGTCGGGAGGATGGGGTCAGGCTCTTCTCAGTGAAGCCCAGTGACAGGACAAGAGGCAATGGCTGTAAGCTGAAGCATAGGAGATTCCATGTGAATGAACATAGACATTTTTTCACAGTGAGGGTGACGGAGCACTGGCACAGACTGCCCAGAGAGGTTATGGAGTCTCCTTCTCTGGAGATATTCAAAACCCGTCTGGACATGCTTCTGTGTGACCTGGTCTAGGGAATCCTGCTGTGGCAGGGGGGTTAGACTAGATGATCTTTTGAGGTCCCTTCCAGCTCCTAATAGTCTGTGATTCTATGGAATGTTCTGGTTGCAGTGAGGCTCAAGTGTGTTGAAGTCTGAAGGGAGTCCTGGGATTGCTGAAGGATGGAGGGTCTCAGCCCAGATGGATAGCCACTGTTGTGTGGTCCCCAGAAAGCACACACACCTGAAAAGCGTTATCTGTGCGTCTGTGACTTTTGAATCTGGCCTGGGGTCTGGGCAGAACTGTGGACTTGATTAGCAATGTCCATTTGTAAAGTCCTGGCCTGGAGGTCTGCGCCCTGTGAGCTGCATGTCCTGGGAAAGTGGCTTTCAGTGGAAGGTGCTGTGCTCAGAAGGTCTTGCTGTCTGACTTCCGTTCATTCTTTGCTTCCCTAGAAGTGGCAGAAGTAGGCAGGTTCTGTCAACACTGGTCCTGCTCTTGCAAGATCCTCTTGCCTCTTCTGATGTGAACCTTCTTCCTTCCTTTGATTGTGCTGTTTGTTTGTTCCCATCCTGTCCTTGCTGTCAACTTTGATCTCCCCTGATGACACAGACCGCGGATGGATGCTGCCCAGAAGCCCCTTTGGCACGCAACATGAGTTGGATCACTTGGGATATGTGGGATAATTTAAGTATGATTGTGTGCAGATGAAACAAAACAAGTTTCAGAAAAAGCTCACAAAACCTATGAGCTGAACAAGGCTGATTCCTCCATGCAGTGTATTCTTTAGGGTACAATCAGAACAGCTTGTGCCTTGTGACAGTGCTGGAGTGTTGTTTGCTTCTAAGCAGGTAAACTTCATCCCACAGCTAAAACATACCCTGGCTTTGTGCTGCACGTGCTCTGGCTGTTGCAATGTGAAGGATGACAGGGATTGTATATTGTCTTGATGAGATCAGGAGTAACTTCAGTGTGGTCGAGTTTTAATTTGCACATGCTTCTCTAGTTACATGCTAATTTAAAGCAGAGACTATTTTTATAAAGCTGTTTCAATTTGTCAATGCAATTTTAGTGCATGTTAAAAACACTAAAGTAGTGCAGGCTTGGCATAAACCCTTCATCAGACAGAAGCCAGTTGTAGATAGCATGCAATGGGTGCAGCTGAACATACTGTGGCCATTTGAAATGGCACTTTTCAGCCTTACCTAAGCATTGACAAAGAAGTTCTAAAAAAGAATGCAGTAGTTGGCTGTGGACCCCAGGAAGTGCCTCTGCCTTTCCACTCAAAAACACTGCAGTGATTTCCTCTCAGGTCAGGTAGCAATGCTCTTTAGTGTTTCTAAAGCTAGAACTTGTTTTCTAGACACAAGTCCACAACACAAACAGCTAGTAGGTTGGAGCGGTCGACTTCTTTCCAAGGCTCTCTCGCTTGCTGAGTCCAAAACTGTGGAGCTGTCTGTAGCTGTGGAGCCTGCAAAGGCTCCATAATGTTGTGTTTAAAGAAATTTGCCTGGGAATAGAATTTACGTTAGTCTGAGAAGGTAGCATTTGTCTTGTTGAGAGGAATTTTCTTGGAGACACCCTGGTGTATACTTGCCTATGTGATGAGAGGACCAACAGCCTTGGGAAGGAAAGCGTGACCTGCTCTGGAGCAGTTGTCTGCATGCCTGACTAGTGGGAATCCTGGTCAGCTTTTCTGGGCTGAGTATCACTGCACTTCGTGCTTAGTGGATATGCTGGAGAACAGGAAATACTCCCCAAGTTGATGTATGGCCTTGGCCAAGTGTTTGTGTGAGAGCTGTCTTTCCGTCGCAGCCAGGTCTGCTCTGTCCTGATTTGGGATGTTCTGACCTCTGTGATGGCACTGAAGAAGCCATGCATCCTCATGCTTCTGCTTTGTTGATCTCCTGTTTGGCACAGCCCACCCTTCCTCACATGGCATGGGCAGCAAACAAGCAGAGGGATCTCAGTGTTAACTCCTGTCCTGAATAGCCAATTGTTTTCATCAGAGATGGAGCATTACGTGTAGTTCAGATGTTCTTTCATGTGCACTGCCTGCATGTTAGCATTTTGGCTGCACAAAAGCAGCTGAAAGCCAGTAGTAGAAGTAGCTTTTGGGAAAGAAAAGTACTCTGCACCCTGAGCACAGCAGTGCTGCTGATCAGTCTGCCTCTCCTTGCATAACTCCTTGTGTTCAGGGCTGGTGTATGCTCCATCATGCATTTTGGACGATCTGTCGTACTGACTCAAGCACAGGTTTGGCTATAGCTGTCAGTAGTAGTTTTGAAAGCTTGAGGAAGGGAGTGATTTTGCACATCATGGTAGGTATTTAGAGAGATTTTCATACTCTCCTAGATGAATCCAACAGATCTCTTCTGCAATGCTGAGTGACGCTCATGTCTTCTTGACAAAATCTGTGAATCTTTAAACCTGGCTCTGCTCGATTCTTCTTCACACCTGACTGCTTTCACACAGGTACCAAGAAACTCTGATAACTGTTGCTGGTGTTCACTAGTAGCTACTGCTGCTGGCTGAGACACGCCCATGGTCTATCAGTGTTCTTGTCCCTTTTCTGCGCCTTCTTATCTTGTAGGTGAATTCAACCCAAGCAAGTATATCTGCTATGCCTTATACTAACTGTTGTATCTCCCTGGGGCATGACCTGCTCTTTCTCAGGCATGTTGTGAGTGGCTGTGCTGTCTCAGTGGTACTGCAGTACTATGAAATAGATATCTAAACACAGAGGAGAGCTAAGATCTTGTGTTGGGAGAGCAGAGTGTTCACGGGAGGACTTGAAGTGGCAGTCAGAGCTCCTCGGCAGACCTTGCAGTGAGAAAGCCGCTTCTGAGTGTGTTTAATAGAGCAGCTGGGTGCAGCAAGCTCAAGGGCAAGTCACTGACCAAACCAGAGCTGTTCTGAGATCTTCTGCCTGGAGATTAAAGAGTTAGGCACTCTTCCAAGGGCTAATCGGAGCGAGGCATGCCTGATTAAGTGTACATACACAGTGAGATGGTGATGTTTAATGTAGTTAAGAGTGGACTACCCAGTCAAATGAGAGTGGTGGGGGGTTTTGGAGTGGACTTTTTCTCCTGTGGGGTTAGAAAGAATGGAAAAATGAGGTGCTCCAATTCAATACAGTGGTGCTGAGATGCCGTTTCATGTGCTATACTGCCAGGGCCTGCACTGGCCCCTTTGAAAAGAGGCTGCTGTCTGTCTTGAGTGGCCATCCCCCAGGCAGCACTACAGCAACGAAGGCGCGAGGCTCTGAGGAGAACTCTGGGCAGCTGTGAGCAGCAAGCCATGAAGACAAGGAAAGGTATCTGCTTTGGCCGCTGTCACAGGGGAGCTGTGAGGCTGGACACCCCTCTGGTCAGAGGGGGTATAAAGCTGCCTTTACGAAGTGTTCTGTGAGACTAGCCGGTCTGCAGGGTGAGCTGCAGGGCAACCCAGTTGGCCCTGGTGTCAGGTCCTGACCGGCTGCCTTCTGCCCTCTACTGGGGAGCTTTGCAGGAAAGGGGAGCTGCACAGCAGCTGAGCAGGGGTGCAGGAATGTGAACCCACTGAACATCTGACATCTCTGCAGAAGCCCAGTCGTAGAAGTAGGTATCACCTTGATAGGCCAACCTGAGCTGTTAAGTCGGGAAAAATATTGAGGAGCTGCTAAACTGCTGCTATTAAAGGCTTAGACCACGACTGTGCATCTAAAGAGAGTGGTAATGTTGGCAAGGATGTGCAGAGGGCTAGTGCTGGGAAAGGTGGATGTGCTCTTGACATTTGTAGGTGGCATGGGAGCTGCAGGCAAAACACAGGGAGCCTGGCTGCCGCTGCTTGAAGAAATCGGCACAAACGTTCAGGGCAATAATCCCACCCAGAGAGTGAGCTGCCACTCACCAGTGGTCAGTAAGCCAAGCACTGAAAAGCCCGAGATGCCAGCTAGGGAGCAGTCTTCTAAAAACCTGTGTGCTCTTATGCTGTAAATAAGTACAGCCTTAGAGGTCTGTAGCCCTGGGCTTTGGCTGAAGGAATCCGGACTGTCTGGCAAGGAGGTGGGCAGAGCTTGCCTGCTCTCTCAGCTTTCTGACTTCTGGTCTCCACCATACCCCGCTATCCAAACACAAAGGACATATCAGCAGGGCTGGAGTCACAGTCCAGCAAACCTTCTGTAATGGCTGAAATAATTTTAGTAGGGGGGGCAGGAACATGATGGGAGATAAGTGTTTGCTGAGCCCTAAACCTGCCCTGCAGTATGTCTGTTTGTCCTTTGCTTTCCAGTATCAGTGCACCTCTGAGCTGTTCTACACCGTTGCTGTACATTAGCATATTAAGAGCAGGGTTTTTCCTTCTAAAAAAAGCATTTAAAAAATTGAAAGGCAGAGGGGGAATAGATTTGGCCCACAGAGAGCACACTGTGTGAGATGGAAAGGTATGTGGTAATAGCCCATCTGTCCTTCAAGAAGGGTGGCCTAAATCTCAGGTACAGCACACTGGTACCCACACAATTCCTGGGTACCACTGCCTGCAGCAGTGCAGACATTGAGTGTGAAGCGCACAGGCTAGTGTGCAAAACACGAGAGCGGTGGTGTTGCTTGTAAAAATGTCTGCCCTGTGTCGCACAGCACATAGTTCCTCGCAAGTAGTCTCCGTGGATTCCTGCTGCAAGCTCCTAGTCAGGAGGCTGAGGTGGCTGTCTATCTCACAGACACTGACAAAGCCTTTGAGCAGCGAAAGGAGCATTTCTCACTCAGCCTCAGGCTCCTTCATGGGTTTTTCTGGAAGTGCCACTTACCATGCTGAGTCCCCAGGATTTGATATTGTCAGAGAGGCTCTGCTGCTGTATGCGGCTTCCTGCAGGGCTGCTGTCTCCCAGCTTCCCAAATCAGCTCTGTTTGGTACTGTGCAAGAGAAGGGCTGAGTTGTGATGTCTGCATGGGAGCATTTGCCTGAACTAAGTCCAGGAAGAGGCTGGACTTAAGTGCTTTTGTTTATAAATAAACAGCACTGTGGGCAAGGTAGATTTAAGCAGAGCTGGCAGCATCCCTACTGTGGAAGGGATCTCTTTACCACATGGACTGCTATTGGACTTCCTGTTGCATGCTAATCCCTTAAGCCTGCTTTAGCTCTGTTAATTTTCCTTCTTTCCTTTTTTCCCTGATGGGCTGTCTCGGTGGCACGTGAATGCCAGCATTCCTTGGCCAAGCTTGTGCCTGCAGCTGGGCCAAGCATCCAAGCTGCCTTCCGAGCACTGGGTACCATGTGGCAGGGCCCCAGGGATGGTGGTGCCTGAATGTGTCCAATTCTCTCTGTCTTACAGGCTCTGCAGTCTGCGCCTGAAGAAACTCACAGTGCTGAAAGAGCTGGACAAAGAGCTCAGCTCTGTGCTTATCGCTGTGAAGATTCAGGTAGGCTCCTGTCCTTGCTGCTTCCAGACAGCAGCTAGCCCTTCCTTGTGCTCTCTGTGAAGTGCTGGTCTGCATGTCCTTTGCCTTGTGCCAACCCCTTGCTTCTGTCTCAATTAGCACCCTTAGAGAGATTTTTGGCTCTCAGGCAGGTAGGAATGATGCCCCCAGGATAGCAGCAAGCTGTCTAGTGCTCGTTTGTATCAGGGATGAATTTGGTTAGGCCTCTGCACTGCGGCAGAGTGTATCTTGCTTCCCTGCCTGCCTCAGCCAAGGCCCTCCTCTCAAGCTGCAGTTCAGATTTGGCAGTCCCTACCCCACCATTCGTGACCCTTTACACAGGCTCAGCACCGGATGGTTTCTTGGTCCCCTCCCTGGGATCCAAAAGTGATCCAGTACTGGGTGGTTCCATCTGGATCCACTCCCTGGGGAGTGAAGGGGGGGAAGGGAAGAGGGCAAGGGATCAGTGGCTCTGTGAATGACTTCTGCTGACATTTGCACCCTGCATGATCTCAGTGCTGCCTCTGCTGTTTCCCCACCCTTTCTCTGTGCATCCTGACCTAGGCCTGGTGCCTCTATTCTGAATGGGGCAGAGGGGAGGGGTGAGGATCTTTGTCACCAAGGGGACAGGGAATTTGTTGACATTCTCGTATTTGTGATCCTCTCCCCTTCCTCTCTGCAGCTGGTGGTGAAGAGATGGGACCCTGTGGGTGCAGGCACATCCTTTCCATCTGCCAAAGGACAGCATGGAAGCAACATGCCTCTTGAGTATGCTGTCCATGCCACAGCTCCCCTAACCCAGCTGGGATGCTGATGTCCTTCTTTCGTTCTTGTCAGCTGGCAGAAAAGCTCCTGATGCCAATGAAAGCATCATGGGTCAGGAGCTCAGTGGCTTTGCTGTGTTCCCACAGAGCTCTTTGTGCCGCACGCATTAGAATCTAAATCCTGGATTAGTGCTGGAAGCTGCAGTATTACTGGAGCTCTGGAAGCCAGAGTTTGCCTTCATGGCAGACCTGATTGACTTTCAGAGAAGGAACTGAAAACAAAATATATGAAACCCAGGGCCCAGGGTGAGGACAACGGGAGGATGCTGTGGTCCAAACACAGTGTCCCACTTTGGCCTTTCCATAACTGCTTACATGGTGCCATTCAGGAGAACTGGAAGCACTGGGCTTTCAGCCCCGAGACCCCTGAGACTTCTGGCCCTTCCGTGCAGGTTTTAGAAGGGGAGCAGCCTGGCCCCTGGAAGTGCAGGAGCAACCAAGGCTGGGCCACAGATGCCAGCAGCACAGGACTGGGGAGGCTGTCGGTCCCATGTGGCTGGGACGGCTAGACTGGTCCCTCAATCGTTCTACCTCCTGCACTGTCAGCCTAAGCTGTCTGTGCTTCTCTGAACTGGACAACCTTGGGCTCCTGTTCAGCCCACCTTAGGCTGGGGCTGCCATGGGCTGAGCATGTATGTCCTCAGCTGCCCTCTCTCTCATGCACTGCAAATGGGAGACTGTGGAAGAGGCTGCACAGCGGGACTCTCTGTTCCTGCCACAGGCCAACCTTGCACCCTGTTGGCAAAACAAGTTGACAGGCCTCAGCAGTGACTAAGACCACAGGGGCTCCTCACTGCAGGGCTCCTTTTTCTCCCACAGAATGGAGGCTTCATTCAGGGACTTTAAACATGGTCCTCTCCTCTCTGTGTAGCCACATACACGCTTCATGCTGCTGTAGGCTCCCTGTAGAGCTGAAGGAAACTGGAGGAGAATGCTTCTGCCCACAATACCCTGTGGCTCAATGCTCACTGTGGGAGTTGAGTGGATTTGTGAGCCTCTGCAGGCTGCTTCCACCTGCCTGACCAGCCGCTTTGGCAGGGTCAGAGATTGCTGAGCCTTCCTGGAAGGCAGATGGAGGCTGTAGGCAGCTTCAGCACAGCCTGCCTACAGATTGGTGTGAGATGGATCCATCCCTTCTGCTCCTCTCCTAGGTAACAGATGAGTCACGCTAGCAAGAAGCTGTTTGAAGGCTGCCCGGTGAGCGCTGCCATCTCCATCTTTTGGATGGAAACAGCTGATGCATGTAATTTGTGGAGGACCTGCAAATTCTCAAGGGGGCAGCTGGGGACCAGTGGAAAGAGGAGCTGTATTTTCTCTCATTTTCAGTAATAGCTCTGTGTTGGGTTGAGGCAGTTTCCAGTCAGGAAGTTCCTTCTCTGAAGGGCAGACTGTGTGGAAACAAAGCCTGAATAGGGCTGGCACCAAGACAACAGCCCTAGCGCTGGAGAGACAGTCCGCTCAGTGAATGTCTGTGACCCAAAGGATAGCCTGTCTAGAATATCTGATCTCCTTCTCACAGTGATCATGCCCTTCTCGTCTTAAGCTTCTGTGTGTGTTATGTACTGTTACCTGCTCCTTCATCTGAAAAGACCTCTCTCAAAGGGCTAAAGGAGCTTTCTCTGCCTACAGAACATACCCGTTTCCCAGAGGTGATTTGAGTGTTTAATGTTCAGTGACTTCCAGTGAGATAAAGTCTGAACTACGGTGAAAAAGGAGACTTACTTTCGTAGCGCTTGAGTGATTTTTAAACCTTTATCCCTCGTTATTTAACAGACTGGAGATGTCATAGAGCATTTCCTTCTGTTTATTGTTCAGCATGCCATTAAAAGATTCAGATGTGCCTGGCTGATGTCCATAAAGGTGCAGATATCTGGCTTGGCATCATAACTGGTCATGGTGTGAAAGGAAACATGGTGCTCCCTCTGAGCAGTGACTTACTGTAATTCAGAAACACCCAGTTTTGAGCTGTGAATAGAGGAAACAATCAAAGAAGAAAACAAGCTCCAGCGCTCCTGGAACATTCAGCTTCTGTGACAGGTGCCGTGGGAGGGATGTAAATCCTCCTGCAGCTGCAAGCAGGATGTGGCTGGTGACTCAGGTTCAATACTTGGTGCTGCTTTAGAAGGATGATGCTGGCAGCCCCTACATAGTGGACCAGAATGTGTGCTACTAAATGGGCCAGCCTGAGAAGCTTGTTTACCTCTGCCAGGCCTGTCTACTGCCCCGGCCCTCCTCCTCCCTGCAGGAACCTGAGGTTTTTTTGCTCCTTCTTGATGTGCATGAAAGGTACATGAAGAGTTTTCTGTCTACATCTGACTCATACTTTGTTTCTAATTTTTTCGCAACTACTTGTAGGATTTTCCAATTCTATCTGAGCAATCTCAGCTACCCCCTGAATAGCTAAATTTGCTGATGGTATTTAATGAGCTATTCTCTTCCAAAATGTATCTTTAGCTTGAATTCCTGGTAGTGCTTTGCTATCTGCCTTGGCTTAGTCTCCTGTACTGTGTTAGTTCTCTCTCCTTTTCTGGCTTTGCTATGCTCTTCTAGCCTCAACCCTGTATTTTAAACAAGACCCATTAAGACTGAGTTATACCCAAAATTGGGGATTTTACCTTGCAAACCAGACCTAGGTGTCCTGTGCCTATGATAGTAGTGAAATCTCCTATGTGTTTTCGGTCTATTTTAGGCCATGAAGGTCTGTGACCACAACCTCTCCCTATTACTTTTCACTTCCTAGACAGTCTGTCATCTGTGATCTTCACTGTAACAGTCTGATACTAGGTTTTCCTGTAGTAGTGATGGTGATACTCCACTATTCTGCTGAGAAATGGGTCTTGCCTGACATTGCTTTAATTACAGAACGGCTGAGCTACATCAGGTGCTCAAGGCCATGTCCAGTCCAACTCCTAGCCATCCTGGTATCTTCTGCTGGACTTGCTTCAGTCTGTTAATGTCTGTCTCATACTGGGGAGCCCAGACTGGCTCTGGAATCCAGTTGTGGTGTCACCAGTGCTGACTAGAGGGGAGGAATCCCTTTTCTGTGCCTGCGCATTTGTTGAGGCTCAGATTGGTGTCATTACTGCAACAGGGTGTGCTGATGTAGAGGTACCTTAATGTCCCCTAGGATTCCCTTTCTCCTTTCTGCAGAGTCTGTCCTGCTGCCTGGAGTTCTTCCTAGGCAGAAAAGTCATGGGTTATCCGAAGGGACTTCGCTTTTGCCTTTGTTGAACTTCATGAAATTTGTGTCAACCTTACTAGAAATCCCAAATGGTTCTTAACTTCCTGTCACTGATAGGCAAATAGTAGCCCCCAGGTGCTAGCTTCTGAACTGTTTAATTGGAGCAATGCTAATTTCTTCTGGATTGTAGTTTGCTTCTGAAGGTGGTCAGTGTTTCCTACTGGATATGAGTGCCATCTGTTTCATGAAACCTAGCATACCTTGCAGGCTGAACTTGAGCTTTCAGTAATGGCTTTACCTTACTGAAAGGACTATACCTCATGCATTTGCAGGACAATATCTAGCTGGTTTTCTGCCCCATGTACCAGGTGCTGTGATCCAGGTTGCCCTAAGAACTGGTGCGCTGGTTTAGCTTAGATGTTATGATCTCTCTCTTTTCATGTGGCCGCACAGGCCAGGTAACACCTAGGGCTTGAGCTTAGCCGGGGTGCAACCTGACGGGTCATTGCACCCCTAAAGAACTGGCCCCGATCTAAAAAATGCTGCTCTTCAGGGGTCTCTGACCTCTGCTGCTCCCTTCAGCTTGCATTGTGATAATGAACCAGCCCTTGTCCCAGTCCTTGCAATGCCACATGGATGTGCACCAGTGTTTCACTGAGAGCTAGAGCCTAGGATTGGAGCTGGGTGTATAACTTCAATAGTGATGACAGTAACACATGGGAGAGCACCCCCCAGGCTGTCCTCGCCTTTCCTTTGCTCTGACTCTGTCCCCAGAAGTACCATCTTCAAGAAGAATAATTGCACCAGTATGTGTGTTTTGATGAAAGACCAAATCTTTGGATAATCTCAAATCTTAAATGTGCTAAAGTAACTGATCGCTGTCATAGTGACCACCTATAATCTCTTATTAGAGAAGAGTTCAGGAAGGAAGAGTCCTGGCATTCTTGGCCAGGAAGGCTCACAGATGGTGAAGGGGATGAGCTCCACCTCCTCTTTTCAGTTTTAGGAAGACCTTTCACAGGAAAGCCTAATTCTTGGCACAGTTAATGGTTATAATATTGCAAATAGCTCAGACTGGGCCTCTTGGAGGCCCAAGGAGGACTTTACTAAAGCTTGTCTTTGCTCAGGTAGCAGTGAGAACTGTAAAGTCACATCACTGCAAGATTTGGAGGCCTTTCTCGCTTCCCCTTTATAGGTTGGTTGTTTTTTGGTTTTGATTTTTTTCCTTGCTGGCATGGGTAACACCATGTGTCTGTCAGCAGCCAGGCTGTAGAGATAATAAAGATAGGACAGAAGTAAAGGAACAGGTTGGAGTGGGCATGTGATTAGAATGCTTCTCTTACCACCCTCCTGGGGCAAGAAACCCATTTGTGTATGTGGAGAGGTAAGGACTGGTGCCTGAGGAAAAGATTAGGAGCAGTTTTCTGAGACCTAAGCCGGGCAAGGAGGGGGACCCCCCCCTATTCCTTTGGGACATCCTGCCTTGGTCTCAGGAGAGCCATCCTGCCAGCTGTTCTTAGGCAGGGGTCAACACTGGGTCTGTCTGCTGGGAACAGAGATGTGCTCTAGGACCTGTCCCTTTCCTGGCTAGGCAACGTGTTGAAACCTCTTCCTTCCCCTGGTGGTGATGTATCCATGGCTCCCTCTGGCTCTAGCAGTGTCCCCCTCCACAGCATCCTGTGGCTTCTAGGAGCAAGGAGCCAGATGAAGCAGAACATGCTTGGGAAGAGCAAGCGCTCCATGACAGATGGGCAAGGAGAAAGGGACCTTTGGCAGCTCAGGAGAAACTGCAGGCTTTTGCGAAGCATAGATTGGTGTGTGTAAAGTGGCTCTGTAAGGTGGAACAAAACAGAGTCAAGGCATTGGCTCTTTCCTTGTGGACCGTGAACACCACGGACTTGTGTGTGTGTGTCTGCGTGTGGTGCGGTGGAGTCTGTGGCCAAGACACTTCTCCAGCTTAGCTGTGTGCATCTACCAATCTTGTTTTAGGGTTCAAAGCGAGTCCTGAGATCAAATGAATACGTCCTCCCACCTGGCGGCCTCATGGAGACTGACTTGGAGCTGACCTTCTCACTGCAGGTACCTTGTGTTGCCTGGTCCCCTGGGCTCCCTGGTGCTCCCCTCACCTGGCATTTCTCGGTAAGCACAGCTTTGGGGGCTTAGTGTGAAGGGGATGGCCTCTGAGGTGGGGTCTCCTTTGGTTGCCCATGCTGAGATCGTAACAACATAGATTCCTGCTGCTGGCCAGCTGCTCCATTGCTCCAGGGGTTGTTTTGCTGGCCTTGGGGATTTGGAGGATGATGCAGAGTGCAGGTGGCTTTTGAGAGGCACCTCAAAGCTCAGCAGGTCAGATTCTGCTGTACATCAGCACTGAGGAAGCATTTTCTACCTGTGTGTCATGCCAAGCCCTGCCCTCATGCTGCCATCTTCCCTGTGCTTCCCTTTGCTAGTACCCACACTTCCTCAAGAGAGATGGCAACAAACTACAGATCATGCTGCAGCGGAGGAAGAGATACAAGAACCGCACGATTCTGGGCTACAAGACCCTTGCAGTGGGCATCATTAATATGGCTGAGGTACAGGATGCTGGGAACAGAGGGGAGCTTTGCATGTCCTCCCTGTTCCAGTTCTGGGAAGGGAGCTGCGCTGGCTGGCAGGCGCTGTGAGTGCTCTGGCTTGTTGACAGAGAGGGTGGGCTGCCAGTTGCCATTGTGTCACCCTTGTCAGGGGTCTTGTCTGTCTGTCTGCCTAGGTGATGCAGCACCCAACGGACGGTGGGCAGCTTCTGGCCCTCCACAGCAACATGAAGGATGTGAACATCCGAGTGGCTGAAATCAGCATCTACTCTTTGTCCAGTCAGCCCATTGATCATGAGGATGGGAGTGTTCCCTCAGGTCCTAAAGTCAAAGCTTCAGGTGTGTTAGCGCTCATCACAGACCTGAAGGCAAGCGTTAGGACAGGACATGGGTAACAGAGCGTGTCCTCAAGTGCTGCCTCGGGGTAACTGGGAGCCTTCAGTGAGTGCAGCACAGCCAGTGTCTCCCAGGTGTCTTAACTCCCAATAAGCGGAGCCATGACAGTGTCATGGAGTCATGCTTAGCTGTGGCATCTGCACTGTCTGTTTTCAGATCGCTCCCCAGACATTGATAACTACTCTGAGGAAGAGGATGACAGCTTCTCCTCAGAGCAGGAAGCCAGTGATGATGCTGTGCAGGGTCAGGTAAGGGAGGCCTCACAAGGTGGCTTGTGTCCTGGTCCCATCTCTGGGGCAAGAGTCAGGGGCTAAGAATCTTGAGTCTAAGGATCCCCTCCCTTGTAAACGTTAGTCATGGTTTCAGAGGGCAGAGAGCCTCAGTACATGACGGCAGGAAGAACTGTGGGCTTCTGTCAAATCCATGGTGAAGGCAGAGACTTTGGAGAGCTGTAGGTCTCACCTATCTGTTCTTGGAGCTGTCCAGTCTGCAGCATAAAACCCCTGCTGAGCCCCTTCCATCTTGATTGTCTCCCTGTGATAACAAGCCAGAGGCTGCCCTTTCTCCGAAAGAGAAGAGATTTTAGGAAAAAATAACAGTTTGGGTCTGAAAACAGTCAGAGATAGCAGACCCATCCCAGCACTGTGGTGAGCTTTACCACTGCTGTTTGCTGTACACATCAGGGCCCCATGTCCCTAGGAGCTGGGTGCATTGTTGAGGCTGATCCCTGGAAGAACACATTTTGTGAGCTTGGGTGTCGCACTCTGTGAGCTAACCCTGGAGAGGAGAGAGCAGGAGAACAACACATGGTTCATGGGGAGGCTGGAGAGTGCAGCTGGAAAACTTTTAGGTTGTCCCAAGGGCTATTTCAGAAAGCTGCTGTCTCTCCTCTGCATCTTGCTGGTACATGTCCCTCTGGAGGAGCCTGGGGGCAAAGGCACTGGGACAGGTCTGTTGGGAGACAGTGCTAAGGAGGGAGAAGGAGCTGCATAGAGAGAGATGGGAGAAGTGAAAAGTAAGACTGGAAGCAGAATCAACCAAAGTTTTTCAAACCAGGGGGTGAGTGTGGGGCATGGGAACTCCTAGGAGGTGGTGCTCCCTGCACCCTGAGTTGCTCTGATGTGCTGTGACCTTTTTCCTGCAGGATCTATTTGATGAAGATGACGACTTGAGGAAAACCAAGAAGGCTAGGAGGAAAATGATCCGAACCACATCAATGACCAGAGTAACATCACATTTACATGATCACAGGAATGGAAGGAATTCACTTCTTCCCCATCCCTTCCTGCAGGGAGGGAAGGGGAATGCTACCACTGGTGCAGAGCAGGGGAGAGAACCCTTGGCTCTGAGTAGAAGGGACAAACTTATTTCCATTAATGAGTTAGCTTGCTGCTCAGAGCTGTACTCCAGCTTACAGTCTGCAGTGTGTTTAGTCTAGCTTCCTATCAGTGATGATCTGTGGGCAGCACAGTTTTGATTTGCTGCTGTGACATGTCTTCTCTTTCCCTCCCTAAGAAGTGAAAGGTTGGTGCAAGGAAGGGTGAACCATTAGCAGCTCCTCTGCCTGTCAGGACAAGGGGAGAGCTGCCTTGCCAGCCCCCTGCTCTCCAAGCATCTTCTTGTCCCCATCTTCTTTAGCCCTGAAGGTCTGTGGGCACCTTCTTTAGTTTGTTCCCCATCTTTTCTTGCTTGAAGGCAGCATTCCTCAACCAGATGGTCTGAGGAAAAAGGAGATTTAAAAGGAAAGTGCTATTTCAGCCTGTAGCAGAGAGTCTGAGTCCTTGCACCCTCCCTCATGCCCAGATACAGCAGTTTATTGCAGAGTATAGATTTAGTCCAAATCCTAGAGGAAATTCAAAAAGCAAGGGAGATCATAGCCGACCTTGGGCCTGTAGACCTAGAAAGGAGCCAATGACTGCATGTTAGAGAACAACTGTGGCCTGTACGTTAGTCATCTTGGAATGTGGTTCGCTAGTTTTGCTGATCTTTTTTCTTCCCTTGTTTTGTTTCAGCAACCAAACTTCAAGCAGAAATTTGTGGCGTTGCTGAAAAGGTTTAAAGTGACAGAGGAGGTAAGAAGTGGGAAGGCTGCTCCACTTGGCAGTGTCTCCTAGAGATGTATAGGTGTCAAGAGTGCTGGTTCCCACTCACCAGGCATGAGCTGCAGGTCCTCAGGGGTGTTACCAAAGGTGTGAGACATGGCACAGACTGGACCTTGGCTTTTTTCAAAGCCTTCTGCCTCAAGAAGGCAGCTTTGAGCCTCATGCTCAAATCAGAAACTACTTTCCTGTTGGGGAGAGGGGCCAGGGGAAGAACAGTGCTGTCATACACTGGCTCTGCCCCATGAGCCAATATTATAGGAGCAATCCTGTTCATGACTGAGAGCAGGCTAACATCAGCCTGGGGGTAGCTGGGAGCCTTCAGTGATTGTACAGCACAGCCCGTGTCTCCCAGGTATCTTAACTCTCAGTAAGTATGATGGATGTTTGAGACTCCTTTAGAAGTCATGCTCATGACACCTTATTTGGCCCAATGACAGCGTCACATGTTTCTTCCACAGTCTGGATTTGGCTTCCAGGGGTGGAATGTGCTGAGGTGTGCGTCATGGCTGGGAGAGAGCTTGTACATGCTTGGCCTGGGATACAGGTGGCTCCATATGTCTTCATTGGTCTCTGGGCTTGGTCCCACAGGTCCTGGACTCTGACCCTGTAGACCAGACCCAGGAGGTGGAGGAAGACCTGGGCTTGCTCTATGACAGCCTGGAAGAGTGCAACAACAGTGACAGTGGCCCAGAGATTGAGGACAATGAGAGCGTGCACAGCACACCCAAGCCCACACTGAGGTAAAGGTTGTAGGGTGTCACAGGCTGACAGCACAGTCCATGGGACCTGGAGAAGTGCCCTCTGATACCTTTCTGTTGCTTGGGCTAATGCAAGCATTGTCTTGTCTCCACTCCTATTGCCATCTTCTGTTGGCATCACTGATCTTCTCACTTGCACATCCGGTTTAATCAACTCAAAACTGGCTTCTTTCATATTTAGTCTTACTTGATTTCCTACCAGCCCAGCATCTGACGTTTGCTGGTCTGCAGGAGTACCTACTTTCCATATCTTTCTGCTGACAGTCCTGGCCTTCTCAGAGCTCTCCACGCTGAAGTGTGCCTGTCTTTCGAGCATTTTGTGACTGCTTGGGCCAGTCCTTGTGTCCCTGTGAGATCTGTATGCTGCATTCCCACCCTTTGTGGGACATGTGGCTAGCAACCATCAGTGATGTTCCTCACCCTGTTGCCCAGACACCCTGTGGCCTGACTTGCTCTACAAAGCACTGCCGACTTTTTACAGAGTTCTCCAGTGGACCTTGCAGTGAAACCAGGCTTTTCTTCCATGTTGTCTGCAATCAGCTGCTCTCTCTGCTCATGGCTATTCTGTTTCCATATGGTCCTTTTATGAGAAAGTTGTCTTTCTGCTTGGCTGCTTCGCAGTGCGCTGGGTCTCTTCTAGCCAAACCAACCTTTCTTGTCATTAAGTACAATTTGGATTGGTTGGAGTCCCTGCTGAAGGTACTTAGTGAGGGTAGCAGACTTGGTCTGCCACAGGCAAATTGTTTGAAATTAAATCTTCTGGATTCAGGAGCCCATGAGGCACTGGGGAAGAAACAGGAACATGGCAGAGGTCGTTTTCCACTAACTAACAAGTTGTCGTGGAGGATACAGCAGGCGTGGGGGCAAGGGCAGCTGCTTAGCTGGTCTACTTGGACTCCAAAAGGAGTTTCACATGGTCTCTTATCAAAGGAAACAAAGGCGCTATGGGAGACAGAGGAAGGTTTTCTTGTGGTCAGATAATGGTTTATGTCAGTAAACTATGTAAACTTGAAGGAAAATCTACTGAGAGTATTGAAATGTTCTGGTTCTGTAAATGCCTACTTGCAAACATCTGGTCACTGGGAGGGCATCCTAGAGTAAGTGCCCATTTGTGCTTGTACCTGCCATTACAGTCTTCCTTGGGTGTTTGCTGCTGTCTCTGGTAGGCCAGCCTGGGCCCTGGATTGCTTTTCAGCCTGTTCTCAAAGTGCCTCTAGCTTGGTTTGTTCTCTAGTGCCTCAGTTTCAGGCCGTGCTGAGTGAGTATCCTCTTGAATTTAGATTACTGAGTCTGTACTTTTTCTAAGGAACTGTGGAAGCTGACTGCCAAGGACTTCAGTGTAGCCTGCGTGGTTCCAAGGTCCTTCATAGCCTTCTCAGCTGGTGATGAGTACAGAGGAATGTGAGAGAGATGCTAATGGGGGGGAAAATTGCTAGAAAACTTAAGTATTTCTCTGATTTGACTCTTTAACTTATTAAAATAGTCTGTATGGATTGGAATTGCCATCTAGGAAAAGGCAAGTCTAGAGTAATAACTGTAGAGAGTGGTAAAAACGTCTACGGTCCTGTAGCAGAGATTGGAGGAGTGGAGAAAGCAGAAATATGTTAGTAACAGGAGACATCATTTATTCCTGTATGACCTGGAGAAAAAGCCCCACCAGGGCTCAATTCTAACTCTAAACCTGAGACTCTTATAAATGAACATGTTGTGAAGCAACTTGAGTTCTCCCAGTCGGTGTATAAACACTGCTGCTGAAGAGCTGCTCTGAGGTGGGGACCATCATTCACTGAGATGAAGTGTCCTTGTGGGAGCAGTGAAAAGCAAAGAACCTGACAAAGGCTTTTGTACCTGGCAGCACAGCATGCTGTATACAAATGAGGAAACGTGACACAAGGAAAGTTAAGGGAGCAGCCACGATGTTCAGAGCTCTGTAGGTATCCTGCACAGATATATCCAGATGAGGACAACAGAAAACAATGGAAACTGTGGCAGCATCCTGACAGAAGAACTGCTCTATATCCTATGGCTCTGTGGCCATTCCTCGAAACCTGCAGCCTGGTATCCCCATCTGCACAACCAGCCAAAACAGGAGAAACTTTTCCTGGGAATTAGTGAGCAAACAGAGCTTAGAAGGGAGCTAGCAGGGAAGTCACACATTGCAGATGGGCTGCAGTTGCTGCAAGGGCCCTGGGAAAGCTGACGGGTGAGATCCAGTAATGGAGCCTGCTTGTTTCCCAAAGACTGGAAACCAGCTCACAGGCTGTGGAAGGAATCCTTGGGAAATAAATAATGGGCGTGAAAAGAGGAAACAAAGGTGAAAGCTCACTCTGTAGTGGCAGACAGTCCTGCTGCCCCAAGGGAGTTGCTGTGTTGACCGTTGTGACTTGAGAACAGGACCTTGGAGTTGCAGCGTGCAGCTCTATCAAAACCTCAGAGACCTAAAAAAAAAAAAGTTAAGTGCTGAGGAACAAAACTGGACATTGTTGTGCTGCTGCTCTACTTGGGGTGTGGTTCTGTAGGGATCTTCAGAGCCTTGGGAAAGAGGAGAGCAGAAAGGGATGGTGGCTGCTGCTGCTGGAAATACACAGCGGCAGCAGTGAGAGGTAAGAGAAAGAGAAGGAGCAAAAGGGAAGGCAGGTGGTGCATAGGGGGCAGAGAAGTTCAGCAGCACATGGCAGTTGTGTTGACAGAGACCATATACCAGTGAGATGGGGCAAGGTGGCAGTTCCTCACTCTGCACTGCAGTGGTATAGCATCACCTGAGACAGAAATCACTGCTGCCTAGGAGACAGGGACCCTGCTTCCAAATCACTGTGGTCACAGGTTTAGCTCCATCCTGTCCCTGCAGCCAGCATTGTTGCAGCATACCATGGTGCGCGGGGCTGGCAGTCTGCTGGCAGATACGCTCCTAGGCTGTGAGTTCCTTGGACACGGCTGTCTGATCCTGTGTCTCACTGGGGACCCCTTCCACAGTGCTCTGTGCTTGGGACAGGCCAGTGGGGGTGTGCTGAGATCATGGTGGCTTTATTTCTCTCTTATTCCTGCCTTTTTCTCTCCTGTCTGTCTGTCTGTCCATCCGTCCGTTCGTCTGTCTGTTTCTCTGCAGGCGTTTCTTTGAGGGAGTCTCTCATTCTGGTTCCCAGACTGAGATCGGCAGTCTGCACAGCCAGAAAGGGCAGGACCAAGAGTCGGGCAGCCCTGTGAGTTACACCACCAACACCTCTTGCCCCTTTTCCTCCTCAGCCAGCCTAGCATCCCTGCAGTGCCTGCAGCTCCCTCTGAGACCACAGGTCCTGGCAACACTTGCCTGGAGCTGCTCCTTTCCTTCTTTCCTCTTCTTTTTCCCAGTGCAGGCAAACAGGTAGCGGTAGGGGGCATGCTCTGAGGCAGGTCCCAGGGGGATGCTGAGCTCCCCTGTGAGAGCATGTCCTGTGAGGCGAGGCATGGGTCACTGGCAGCAGCTCCACCCAGGGTGCTCCATCCTGCTCTGACTGCATTCCCTGTCCCCCAGGGTGAAGCAGACAAGCAGAAGCCAGGAGCACTTCAACCACAGGAAGAGCCAGGAGTGGAGGTCCCTGCAGTGGTGAGTCTAGGCTACAGGATTTGGAGTGGGGCTGGAGCTCCCTCAGGTCCCATCTTGCCTTCTGGAGTACCAAGGATCCCCACCAGCCTGGAAGCAGGGCTAGGGGGACAAGGAGGTTGGGCTGGAGAGCAGTAAGAGTGGAAGGAGGGTTAGAGTCTGCAGGAGATGCAGCCCAGCCCTCTTGAGGCTCTGAAGCCTTGTCTTTCCAGCAGGGCCACCAGGCCTATCCTGGATGAGAGCATTCATGGGTGCAGGGAGAGTAGTGTATGTGAAGTGACTGTTTGTGGCCCTCAGGAACTGGCCACAGAGGAGCCGTGTTCACAGCTTGCTGTCCCAGAGGCTGCCACGAGGGAGGGTAGCGTGGACAGGCTGGCCCAGATAGGACTTGGGACCAAAGCTGAGCTCCCCATTGCTGTGTCCCCCAGGTAAGGCAGGTCTGCACTTTGTATCTGGGCTGAGAGTACTCTTGCTGGCTCCCTGGAGTCCGTGGGAGCTAGTGGAGATGGCATGTCCTCAACAGTGTTGCTCCTCCTGCTTCTCTCTTACAGCAAGGCAGAGAGCAAGCAGTTGTGGCGTCCCCGCAGCACCTCTGTGAAGGACCGACAGAGCTCAAAGGGACAGGGTGGCCATGCCAGCAGCCTGGACAGTGAGAGCTCTCCAGACTCAGGGCAGAGCACCCAGGTGAGGCCCTAGAAGCTGCCTTACATGGAGGCTTCTCACTTGAGATGCCCAGCCCAGGCCTCAGCCACGGACAAGGCAGCCAGGTGGGGTTAACCTTCATGGTAATGCTGTTGTAGGTGCCACGAAAGTCTGTTTATGATCAGCTGAACCAGATCCTGGTCTCAGACGAGCAGCTCCCTGAGAGCATTGTGCTGGTGAATGTTACTGAGTGGCAGGGGCAGGTGAGTAGGTGTGGCGGGAGCTTGATGCCTAAGGGTAGCTATAAGCAGGGCCTGAGATATGTCAAGGAGCACAGCCTGATTTTTGGGACACTTTTGCTCTTACCATCTCAGGGTGGTGACTGCTTGTGCTCAAAGTCGAGAGCAGAGGGCTGGGGAGCCAGCCGTTGGGAATAGAGCTGGGAGGAGCAGAGGTGCTCAAGCATGCAGACAGGGTGGTTTCAGCCTTCCTGCAAAACATGGATGGGGACAGGGGCCCCAGTTCTGCCCCAGGGGGTACAGGGTCCAGGGCATGTGTGGGCTGGTGCTGGCCAGCACAGCTACGCCCCCCCCCCAGGGTGCCTTAACCCGAGCTCTCTCCTTGGCAGTATGTGAGTGAGCAGCTCCAGGCACACAAGCAATTGGTCGTATCCACCTGCTCCGTGGCAGACATCCAGGCAGCCTTCAACACCACTGTCTCCCGCATCCAGCGATAGTGAGTACAGCTTGGGCTCAGCCTAGTGGCTCCCTATGACTCCTCCAGAGAAGGGCTGGGAAGGGCCCTGGCTCCCCCAGTGCTTGTTAGTACCCTTTGGAATTGTGGACACAGCTATAGGAGCAGGTGTAGGACCCGGGAAAAGTGGAGGGTCCCAGTCTTGGTTGTGCTCATGGCAGTGCTCCACAAGCATTGGAAATGTCAGAAATGTGCTTCTGATGCTGGGTCGTTTGGCCTGGCAGGGCATGTCCCCTGCTCCCCCCACCCACCTGCTGAGCCACCACTGCATGTTGTTCACAGTCTCCTTTGCTCTCCCTTTGGCAGCTGTAACTGTAATTCCCACATGCCTCCCCCAGTGAAGGTGGTGGTGGCGGGGGACCAGAGCTACCTGAGCATTGTTCTCCGTTTCTTCGTGGAGCAGCTGGCCAGCAAGACACCCGACTGGCTCAACTACCTCCGCTTCCTGCTTGTCCCACTGGGTGAGAGCCACCAAGAGCCTGGCCACAGGATTGGACTCTCCCACCACTCTGGTCTTCCCTGCCTGGAGCCAATGTTGTTCTCCTTGTCTGCAGGCTCCCACCCTCTGGCCAAGTACCTAGCCTCGGTGGATAACAAATACAGTACTCTCTTCCTGGACACAGCATGGCGGGAACTGTTTAGCAGGGCTGAGCCACCTGTTGCAGGTGAGGAGTGGGACAGGCCAGAGCCAGAAGTGCCCTGAAGGGGAACCCAGCTGTCACCAAGGCCCTCACTGCTCTCTGTGCCTGCAGATACTGTGGACATTGCAGGCCGAGTTGCCCAGTTCATCGCTGGAGCCAGCCTCTCTCACCAGCTCCCCATCTCTGAGGCCATGCTGACATACAAGCAGAAGAGGTGAGCTTGGCCTTGTGGTGCCTGTCCTACCTCATGTGGCCTCAATCTGGGCTGCGCCCAGGATATAGGGCTGTGGGAAACAGGGGACAAGTGAATGAGGCCCCACGTTCTACTCCACCAATGAGCAGCATGGTGCTGAGGGGAGCTGGGGTTCCACAGTGAGCGGCCTGCAGCGCCATCCGCTCCTACCCTCTGGTGCATTCTATTCCTCCAGCAGCTGTGGGCTGTAATGACCTCCGTGGTAGGGACTAACTGCCAGGGCTGGGCTGGGGGCCATACGCCAGCACTGTGCTGCCCGGGGGTTGATGCTCGTGTTCCAGCTGCACTCTCACGTCTCCCCTTCTCTTGGTTTCTGGCACTCAAGGAAGAGAAGTCTCTATTTTGATTTTTATATCAGGTATTGGCTTGTGCTTGCTGTGCCGCTGCCTGGCCCCCCTTTCTCCCTTCCCCCCATGTGCGTCCATCCCTCTGGCTGTGCAGAGGAGCCATGACCCCAAAGTGGGGCAGGGCTGCCCTCCCGCATGCAAGCCCTCTTCCAGCTCTGGAGGGGCTGACTCCTTGCCTCCTTGTGTAGTGTGCCCTGTGCTGCCATGCTGGGAACAGGGGGTCCCATGGGAAGGGAGGGCAGAGGAGATGGTCCCAGTGGCCATGAGCCAGCATTGGCCCCTGCCAGTGTGGGGGTCGCTGCTGGCACTTGGTGCTCAGCACACCAAGACCCTGACCAGCCTTTCTTCCTTGTGCAGCCCCGACGAGGATTCCTGCCAGAAGTTTGTACCCTTTGTGGGGGTGAGTGTGTTGAGGGACCGGCGAGCAATTGGGCTGCAGGCAGAGGGGCAGTGCACAGCCCTGCTGATGCCGGGGGTCACGTGACTTGTCTGTCTTCACAGGTGGTGAAGGTGGGCCTGGTGGAGCAATCCTTCAGCACCTCCGGTGAGTTCTCGGGAGCCCGCAGCCCCTGGCTGCATGCTCCACTGTGGGGAGGCCCTTGTCGGTGTCCCCAGCCCGACCCCAAGCCACACTCTTACTCCCCAGTGGACTCAGATGATGCCACTGTCTGCACCCCCTCCCTGCTGAGCTCAGCGCCAGCCACCAGTGGAGCAGCTCCCTATGGCAAGGAGACTGTGAGCACCCCACCACCCTCCCCATCTGTCAGCAGTGGCCTCTCGGGTGCTGGGTAAGGAAGCCCCACTCAGTCCGAGGCAGTGGGTGCTGGGGTGGGAGGGTTTGATGTGCTCACGGGCGAGGCTGCCACATCCTGGGGTTACTGGGCCACTGTGCTCCCAGGGCAACCTGCAGCTGGGCTATGGAGAGGGAGAGGAGCAAGGACAGCATCTGTGTGTTGCATGGTGCTGCCATCTTGCCCAGGTCTCTGAGCCCTGGTGTGGAGGTGATGGGCCTGCAGGTGGACTACTGGACAACACAAGGGCTGGACAGGAAGAAGGAGGGTGAGAAGCGGGAGACGGGTATCAAGAACACACTCAAGAGCAACTTCCGCTCACTCCAGGTCAGCCGCATCCCCGGCACAGGGGAGCTGGTGCCCCCTAGCACCATGGCCATGACCGTAGTCACCAAGGAGAAAAATAAGAAAGGTAACCAAGCCCACCCTGGGGTGCTTTCTGGCCGTGGGGCCACAGTCTATTGCAAAAAGGGGCGAGAGGGACAGGCTGAGACTCGGCCCAGCGGGGGCCTAGTCAGTGCAGCCAACTCTGGGGTGACGGCTCCTACCAAGGGCCAGGTGGGGACATCCTAACATTGGTCCTGTCTGTCCTCGTCCCCCAGTGATGTTTCTAAGCAAGAAACCAAAAGAGAAGGACCTGGAGCCAAAAAGCCAAGTCATTGAAGGGATCACACGCCTCATCTGCACAGCCAAGCACCAGAACACCATGTTGCGAGGTGAGGGGAGGTGCAAGCTCCACAGGGCTGTAGTGGGGCAGACCAAGCTGTTCAAGCTGCCTGTGATCAGGGCTGTGCTTCACTGCACCCTCTCTTCTCAGTCTCCATAGATGGGGTGGAGTGGAACGATGTGAAGTTTTTCCAGCTGGCAGCACAGTGGCCAACGCACGTTAAGTACCTCCCTGTGGGCATCTTTGGCTACTCAAAGAGTGTGTGAGACCCAGGCACATCCCTGGGATGGAGCTGCAGAGGGTTGCAGGAGGAGACAGGGAAACACAGAGATGGACACACTCTTTTCCCCTCTCTTCTTTGGCCCAGCCCTTGCCCGATCTGCAGAGGGAGATACCACACCGGCACCACTCCCTGTAGGCCAAGACCCGTGAAGGTGAGGCCAGCGAGACTGGGTCTGTGCATCCTCCAACACCAGCCAGGGCACCATGCCATCTGCCTCCCCTAGCCCCCCAACAGCAGCCTGGGACAAGGGCTGGCACCAGCCAGCAGGGACCAGAAAGAGCTCTCGGCCCTACTCTCCCCAGATGCCTCTCTCAGGCCAGAGTCCCAGCCAGCAGGGCCCCAGCTGGGCTGGGCCCAGGCAGGTTCCCCAGCACTGGGGCTAACAGGATTGCTCATGGCAGGGCAGGTGCTGAACAGGGCCCACCAACACTACCGCCCCTTGCCAGCCCTGCTGCCAGCCTCAAGCTCTGGCCTGCAGGGCTGAGCCTCAGCAGCATTTCTAGTCCCACCTGCAGCCCTGCTGCTGAAGCTGTCATAACACTGCTGAGACTGTCCCCCCTCATCTCCCCTTCCCTTCCCAACCACCCCTGCTCCATGGTGCTGCCAGCTGGAGGTGTGGCATGGAGGCACCTGTTTTTTGTTGCTTGTTTTGTTGTTGTTTTTTTTTTTTTTTTTTTTTTTTTTTTTTTTTTTACAAGATTCTATTTTTTTTAAATTTATTGTACGGTTACTTTTCAGGATTCATTTTAATAAATTAATGCTGGTACCGTTATGGCAGGAATGTGTGTGTGTCCCTCCATGCCTGAGGGTCTAGCTGTGCACAGCTGGGAGAGAACAAATGTGCGCGGGGTGCAGCTGTTGCCACCACTCTAGCAAGCACAGCTGTCAGGGCTGCCTGGGCACAGCAACCAGTGCTATGACATGCCCACAATCCCAGCCGTGGGCCAACTGAGCTCTCTGACGCCTTGAACCAGGACTGGGTGGAGGTTGGCTCATTTATTTAAAATAAAACCCACAAGTACTTGGGAAGAGACAGACTGGACCCAGCCCAAACAGGCCCTTGTCTACCTGAAGGTGGAAAAAGTCTGCTTCCTTTTGGCAGAGGCTAAGCTTGCTGCTGTCTTGATCTCTACAGTCTGGAAGGCAACCTGGGGCTGGACCTGGGAGTTAAGGGGTGTTGTAGGTTCAGTAGAGACATATTGCAAGACATGAGGCTTCTCCTCCTGACGCTGGATATAGCCCTGGTTCAGCAAGTGCAGGATGCAGGACAGCACGTCCACGCTGTGGCAGCAGAAGCTCAGGAACTGCAGCCCTGGGCCCAGCTCACCCTTCTGACAGGCTTCAGTCACCTGCAGCAGCAAGGCAGCTTCACAGTGCAGTGCAGTGCAGCACTCAGGCAGTTCCTCTCTGCCCCTCGAGCCCTCCGTACCCTAAACACCAGATTGTCAATGTGGAGCTGCTTTTCTGCCTTGAGGATCTGAGTGATGAGGCAGCAGAGGATGTTCCTCTTCCTTTCCAGAACGCTGACCTCAGCCCTCTGCTCTGCCCGGAACACCGCCCAGAACCGCCTTCAGCTCCGCCCTGAAACGCCCTCTAGGATCTCCATAGCAGTCTATCAGGGGAAATAGGGCTCTGGGGGAGGCTGTAGGGTTTCTATAGGGGTGTATCGGGGTACCTATGGGCTTTATAGGGCTCCATAGGGTCTCCCTAGGCATCTATCGGGGTACCTATGGGCTCTGGGGAGGTCTCGAGGGTCTCTCTTGGGGTACCTATGGCCTCTATAGGCATCCATACAGTACACATAGGGGCCCAGGTCCTCCGCCAGCTCTCCCAACACCCACCGCTGCTCGGCTGCCCGCTGCCAACTATCCTCCTGTCCCAAACAGGGACGCCTGCTCCGGCCCACAGCTCTCACATATCCGGCCCACAGGCTGCTGCTACCTGAGAAGGCGAATCCCCTCAAAGGACATGCACTGCTCTTCAGAAGACATCGTCTCAGCAAAAAGCTCCACCAAGGTGTAGCGACTGTCAAAGTCCATGTGCTGCTCAATGCCATCCCGATGGCTCAGGGACAGCAGGACGTAGGCCCGGCTCCCTGAAACAACAACAGAAACTCGTCAGGCCCCGTAAAGATAATCCTCACCCTGCCTTCCCTGCGCTGTCTTGCAGGCCCGGAAGAGTTTTGCTGCTCAGGGTAACCCGGAACCGTGTTTCGTCCTTGAATCTGTCCCGCGACACCCCAGACACCTAAAACCAAGGAGCCGCTCGGAAGCTCCAGCCCGATTCTTCCCCTTTTGCCAACAAGTCCAGAGGCACACTGCTCCCCCGGCACCCCACGCCTACAAAAGGACTGGCATCCCTCAGCTGCCCAGCAGCACCTCCTCAATGGCACTGAGCAGTAGCAGCCCCGACCTGCGTCACGCGAAGCCAGGGCCCTCAGCATCTCGCCGGCACTGCAGCGGATTTGCTTCTCCTTTGTGGCACAGCATCTTCGTCAGCAAGTCGAGGGCTCCCGTCTCCTTGAAGGCATCCACCAGCGAGCCAAGGCTGGAGTACGCGCTCAGCACGTGGATGGTGTTGAGGAGGGAGGGCTCAGGGGCCCCGGCCTCGACCATCTGACAGCCAGCTTGCCACACCAGCCTCCTGACATCAGCCTTCATCTCCAGAAGCCAGGTTTCATTTGCGGTGAATGGGTTGGCTGCCTTCTCCTCTTTCGCCCATTGCCCTTTTGGCTTCCTCTCGCCCAGCAATGCCGGGCAGCTGGCACAGACCTCTTCTGCAGACATCCACAGCGAGACCTTCTTTGGCTTCTTCTCTGCGGAGGAGGTACCGCTGCCTCCCACTGCTCTCTCTTCCAATCTGACTATACGCCACTGGATCAGGTACTCGGGCTGGCCATCGTGGCCTCGCCGCTGCCAGAGCAGCTCCTCTGGGTAGGCCTGCGCCTTGGGTCCCACGTGCACGAACAGGTTGCCATTATGCCTCTCATTCACCATGACAGGAAATGCGCCTGCAGAGACACAGGGAAGCAGGAGCTGGGCAGAGGTGGCTGTGGCAGTGGCCTTGCCGTGGCTACAGACCCATGGTCCTGTGGGTGACCACGCTTGTAAGGTGCAAGTGTCACTAGCTGCAGTCAAGGTCAGTGATAATACGATTATAATGCAGCAAGGCTACTAAGGTTCAGGGATGAGATACGGCTCACTTTCTGCTTGGAAAACGGGATACATTACCTCATACCAATGAGGTAACATGGCTGGACACAGGGATCTTTTGACTGTTAAACGGGCTGTGGGCATGGCAGGAATATGAACGCCAGTGTTTAAGGAAGGTTGGTTTTCCCAGGAAACTCAGCCGTGTGCTGCCAGAGCTCCCCAAGCCAGATGGAGTGTGCCTGTGCTGGAGGGAGAGCTCCGCTGGACATCACCCAATCGCGACGGGAAGTACAGTCCAGGAGTAGGCCTCTGCCCTCACCACCTGGGTTCCCGGGACCCGTCGGCTACAGGTGCGCATTACCGGGGGGCGTGGCCTTATCTGGGCGGGTCCCACCGGCAGCAGGGATAAAGCTCCTTGTAAGCATGCGTCAAGCGATGGGTCTTGGGGTACGCCAGGTCCGGTCCGGTGTAGACTTCCAGGCCTCACCTCGGCGCTCCAGCACGAGACTTCCTGCAGGGTTCCCCAGAGAGGACAGGCCCGGGATCGCGGCAGGACGCTTGAGGTGCTCGCCAGGCCCACCCCTACCCGCTGATTCCCCGGTAACGGGCCGGGCTTGGCCGAGTTACCTCTAGGACTGCTCCAACACTGCTTCCGGGTCGCTGGCGCGCATGTGCGGGACCCGGACCCGTGGAGAACAAGCTCCGCCCGCCAGCGACACGGGCTCAGCCGGGATAATCTGAAGGTGAGGGTAGGTCACCACCGGTGGCCGCAGGGCGCCGGGAGCACAGCGAGATCTGGGGACGATACGGGGGTCGTGCAGTATAACAGCTGGGGGGCAGCAGGATAGGGCTTTGTGGGATGAGGAAGGCAGCAACGGCCGATAGCATCAGCAGGTGCTAGGGAGTAGCGAGGCCAGGACCAGAGCTGGGAGGTGCCGAGGTAAGTGCTCCTCAGCAGGTTGCCCTGGCAGGCAGCCAGCTTCCTGCCTTACTGTATCGCTGCCCACTTGCCTTCACTGCTTCAATCTGAGGGTAGGGACAACGCCCAGCTGCCCCACAGTCAGGCTTGCCACGATTATGCAGAGCTCTGTTTGACCTCACCGAGGTCCCCACTCACCTCGAGCTAGGGCAGCCCACGGCCCGAGCTCATGTCTCCTGGCAGCCTAGCTCTCACTAGAGGCTTAGCACAGTCAAATCTGTCCTGCAGGGGAAAAATGTATTCAAGGCCCTGTGTGGGAAAGAGCAGTAACGCAGACAGCAGTGGCGTGGAGAATACTTTATTAGCCCCTCACATCATTCCTACACTGTTATCCGTGGCAAGTTGACATAGCTCTTCATGGGTGGGAGAGGCTTGATCTTGCGCCCAGCCCAGCCACTCTTGCGATGCCACAAGCCTGTGTGTGGACGCTTGCCCAGCCAGCGGTTCCGGCCTGCCTTCCCGATCACCCGCTTGTTGTGGTCAACATTGGACACACGACCAACCGTGGCCACGCAGGTCTCCAGTACCTAGGGGACAGAGAAGAGGTGCAGGCCTCCTTGAGGACACACAACTCTGTGGCCAGGTGGTCATGCCAGGGACAGCATGGTCTCTCTACCTGCATATGTCTCTTGGATGGCAGCTGCACAATGGCTGTCCCATTCACTTTCCTCAGCAGCACCCCACAAGTCCCTGCAGCAGGCAAAAGAAGAGGAGGCAGCTGCCATGAGCGGTAGTACAAATTATCCCACCCTGTGGTGATCACATCCCATGCCGGACACTCCCCAAAGACCCTGCCATTGCCCTTTGTGCAGCACTTCTTCCTGAAGATAGAACCTCAAGGCCTCACTGGGAAGTGGTGGGTGCAGAGCTGCCTCTCCCTCTCTTGAGGGCTGTTTTGCACCCTAACAAGAGGGGAAGAGAGGACAGCAACTCCCTGTCACAGGTCACCCTGGGCAGTGCACCCCTGCCCTCCTCTCCACCTATGCTAAGCCAAATGCAGCTACAAACAGTGGGTCCCCTGCCCAGAGACACACCAGCTGCCCGGATGTACTGTGCTCCCTTTCCAGGATGGCTCTCCAGGTTGCAGATCAGCGTGCCAACAGGCAGAGCCCCCAGTGGGTAGGCATCCCCTTCGTTTGCTGACACTGGAAGAGAGAAGCTGATGAGTTGGGCAAAGAGCAGCCAGTGAGCCCCTGGCAGTGCTGGCACAGCTGCTTCTGGCCCTGGTGTGCACCTGCCATCCTGCCAATGTGAGAGGAGTTCTTGATGATGTCCCCTGCTTGCATGTTCTCCGTGGCAATGATCCAGCGCTTTCGGTTGCCGCCAGCCACGAGGGCGATGTCAGCTGATCTGCATGGGGAACTCCCGGTTAGTGTGTTGTGGGTCTCCACACAAGCGTGACCGCTTGGGACCGGTGCTGAGCCCGTGTCTCGCACTCGCCTGCAAGGATCATATCGGACGGTGATGACCTTCTCGGTGAACGGCTGCTGCGGGGCCCCCTCCTCATAGCGCAGCCGCTGGAAGTCTATCATGCGGTACCGCCGCTTGTGTCCTCCCCCGATCCCTCGCACGGAGATGCGGCCTGCGGGACAGAGTGCGCAGGTAGACGCGCAGTCTGGTCCGCGGGACCTGGTCCGCCCGCGGCCTGCCCGCCCGCCCACCTGTGTGGTCGCGGCCGCCCGTCTTCTTCATGCCCACGGGCCGCACAGTGTACTTGACCCGGCACTTCCACGCTGGGTCGGTGGTGCAGCGCGGCGCCGAGACCCCCAGCCCACGGTGACTGGCCACCAGCAGCGCCGCCCCCCACGATGGCAGGTAGGGCGGCGGGGCGCGGGGCAGAGCGGGGAGCCGAGCGGACAGCAGGAGCGACCCGAAAGCGCGGCACAGCGCCGCCGCCATTGCTGCTGCTGCCGCCGCGGCAGGCGCAACTAAGGCGGAAGGAGGCCGCTGGACAGCAGCGCTGTGCGCATGGCGGCAGGGCGGGGGCGGCGGCCATGTTGGGTGTAAAGGGGCTGCGCCGCCGAGGGGGGCGGGTGGTATTCAGTGCGGCTTCCGCTTCGCACAGTCACCGCACCGCGACGGCCAGCGGGACCTCGCGCCGAGCAGGTTGGGGCTGGCAGGGTTGCTGGGTAGGACTGTGGGGCTCGGGGCTAGGCTGGTCTCTCTGCCCTGGGAGCCTGCTGGCCCACCGATCGGTTGAGCTGGCGGTGGTTCGCGTAGGTGGGGAGAAGGACCGCCCGCTCGCCTTGGCGCGGCTCCAGGCAGTCCTGAACGGCCGCGAGGGGATACGGCCTCGGCTCGGTGGGTGGTGGCGGCAGGAACGCGGGGCCCCCATGGGGCCCGGGCCTGGCCGTAGCTCGGGGGCCGCAGTACGCCTTGTTCACCGGAGGAGCGTGTGTAGCGGGGCGGCGCCCCGGCTAGGGTCTCCGTGCCCGAGGCCGACGGCCCACGGTAACGCTGCCTTGTTGGTGCGCGCTCCCGCCCGCGGGCGAGGTCGGCGATAAGGACGGTTGTTCTGCGGACTCCGGAGCCGGTGGGGTGCGGCCTGCGGGACACAGCCTGCTCCTGCTCCGTGGTGAGCCCATAGTTCAGACGGCACCGCCGTCTTCTACACTCCTCCGGTGGGACCGCTCCCCAAGCTCCTGTGCTGTTAGCCTCCCTGCAGACAGAGCCAGCTGCCCAGAGGCCAGAACCTTCCGAGAGAGACGTGTGTTTATATCAAGGGTGGGACAGCCTGAAGTCCTCGTCCTGGCTGTTTCCAGGGTGCTGTGGGCACACTGTGGGATTCACTGCTCTATAATTAGGCAGTTGCTTCGCTGCCAGGAATGGCTTTCAGCGTCAGATAAATAATACGTGTTTGTCTTCCTGCTAGGTAACTTGGGCGATGTTTTTTTTTCTCCTAACCGTGTTGTAGCTGTGTGTATCCTAGAGCCAGCGGGGTTTGTCCTCCAGAGCCGGGGAAGGGAGAACAATGACGTGCTTGAGCAAAGAAGGGTGTATTGTGAGATGAGGCTAGGGAGAACCCATGTGTCAGCATGGCTGGGCTGCCTCCTGTGACACCTGAGGCCCTTTCCACTCTCGGGGAACCTGTAGGGTGGGACAGGAATCCTGCTGAAGCACTGGCTCAACCAGCTATAGGTGGCTGGGGACAGTATACCTCCAGAGGCTCACAAAGCATTGTGGAGAGCACAGTGAAGGTTATGCATTACCGTGGATAGGACGGTTGTAGCAACCGTTCACTGGCTACATTAGGTGCTGTGGCATTTGCCCTCCGTCTGTGTAAAGCATCTAGAGGTTGAATGAACGCTTCCAGGTAGCATCTGGCCCAGCTCTGCACTGTGCAGTGCTGACACAGTAGGAGGACTTCCAGCAATCTTGTCCTGTACCTGACCATTTCTGTGAGCACAGTGATAGTGATTGCACAGCTAGAGGGTTCTCTGCAGCAACACCTGCTTGGCTTTAGTGGCTGGGATGAAATCAGCAGTGGGGACACAGGTGAGGGTGATCCCAAATGGAATGTAGAAGCTTTTGGCACGTGTGTAGGATGGAGTAAGTTCTAGCTGGGTGTATGGCAAGGGTGACTGGCTGTATGAGCAGGAACCTGATGGTGGGGTAGAGTGCCTTGGGTGGTGTGCGGTAGCAGTATGAGGGCTCTGCCCTACTCCTTGGTGCTCCACTTGGTCCCCCGGAGGGAGCCCTGGGCTTGGTGCTTTCTGCGCTCTCCAAAGAACACCTGACCGTGCTGTCTCTGGAGCCTGGCTGCATCTCTTCCCCTCCCTCTGCTGCAGTGTGGTTGACTGCTGAGCGCCTCTTGCCTGCGCTTCTGCTAGGACCAGAGAGCAGTGCGGCAGACGCCGTGGAGCCGCACATTGCTGGGGCCTCCGGGAGTGCCAGCGCCGGACAAGCTGCTGCAGGCAGTCAGGTATAGCATCTCTGCAGTGCGGGGTGGGGGAGGATTCCCATGCGGTGACTGCGCTGGGCAGGGTGCCCAGCCGTCCTGTAACAAAGGACCTCTTTTCAGTGCGATCTCGGGCAGAGCTGATGAAAACTTTTCTCCTTGGGAAGCTTACAGTTAGCCAGGTGGGGATAGAAGTTCTCTGTGCTGATACTGAGGGAGGGATGAAGAGGTTTCTCTGGCTCGCTTGTGCTGAGGATACACAGCGGGCGTGCCTCCTGCTGCCAGACAAAGCCAGAGAAAGGGTGATGGATGCAGCTCCTAGCATACAGCAATGGCTCTCAAACTTTCAGAGCTTTGTTTCCCTCAAACCTTCCCTCACGTTAATAAACTGCTTACTAAGCTGTTGCAAAATGGAGGTATATCCCCCACCGTACCAAAGCAGGGAACTGGGGGCAAAGGAGTAGGGGGGATTGCTGGTAAGCTTCTGTGTGGGAGAGGATGCATCTGGGAGGAGGTGTCTAAAGAAGGGCTGGGGCATGTCGTTTCCACAGAATCCTCTGGCCAGGCAGCCAGCAGAACGTTACCAGCAACCACAGGCTTGTGTCTTGTATAACTGGCATCTGGCACTCTCTTTAGGCTCCATGCTAGAGTCTTCTCTAGTGCCCTTGGTCTTCTGCCTCCCATGTCACCTTGAAGATGTGGAAAGCACCCGCCCGTGCCTTTGCGTGAAGGGAGGTGTGGTGCGTGAGGGTGGTGTTCAGCTCACATCGGGTCAAGGTCTAGCCAGCTTGGACACAGGGTAAACAAACACAGCCAAGCTTTGTTGTAATTGGCAGAAGGAGCACGAAGCGCATGCTCTCTCATATGCTGTTTTGGAGGCATGTCCAGGTAGGAACAACAGCGTTTACCCTAAATACCAAAAGGGCTCTCGTGGCACAGAGGGCAAGTGGGAAGATTTTTACCTCAGCAGAGGTGCTGGGTAAAGGCTTGATTTTCTAGGAAAGAGCTGAATAGTTCCCCAGAGAATTCCGGGAGCCAGAGGTAAAACGGATCCTTTGCTTATTATGAGCTTTGTCACTGTGATTTTGTTGGCTGCTATGTTATAGTTCACAAGACCCATTTCCTTCTGAAAAAAATATCTCAGTCTCGCAGCCTGCAGAAAGCTGATCTTTGCAGCTGCCCCAGGTACACTGTGGAGGGAGTGTGGGCACTCCAGAGTCCTTCAGGGTACACTGAGTGGCTCTGGGGCACTTGCTGATCCCAGATGCATCCTAGCCATCCCCTGTACTCCTGAGTCACATCCAGTGTGTTGTCTGCACGTTAGACAGATGCCTGCATATGCACTGGCTCCTGGGAATTAATTTGCCTGCTTTAATACTACCTCATACAGTATATGGCAGGGATAGGTAATGGCTCTCATTCTGTCTTTTATAGAGCAAGACTCTCAATCAGATTCTGAAACTAGGAAGAGATGCTTGTCCTGGCTTTGTTCCAGCTGCTTAGCTCTTGTCTACGTTAGCCTGGAAACAGGTTTTAATGGTGTGTCGCTGTAGTCCCAGGCACAGCAGATGCAGAACGGACTTGGTGAGGTGCTGCAGGCATGAGCAAGAGTTTAAAAACAAGGCCTTATCAGCTGATCTGGACGTGCTAGTACAAGCTTGCTGGTGAATGTGGTGAGGACTGCTGTTCTAGTTCCAGTGGCCTGCTGAAGAGTGCACGTTTCCCTGGCCACCTGGGATTGTAAGCAGTATGAACTGCAATAAGGAGCACAATCGCTTTCTTGCTAATGGCACATATTGGTGGTGGTTTTGTTTGGGATTTTTTTGTTCGGTTGCTTTTTACCCCTTGTTGCCTCCAATGTCTGTATTCTTTGATTGCTAATGAACCTTTTTGATCTTGAGAGGAATGAGTGCTCTGATACAAAGCCAGCCAGACTATCTCCTCTTGTCTTCCTCAGTACATAGGCTTATTGGAATTGGATCATGCTTTAGTAACACATGACTTGTCTGCTCTGGTCAATCAGAACAAACCCTAGTAGCTTTTGGCTTGTGATTTCCAGCAGTGGCCTGGAAAGTGGGAGTGGGTTGGGAAACTCTTAGGTCCCTTCTGTAGGGAATCCTGCTGTGGCAGGGGGGTTGGACTAGATGATCTTTCGAGGTCCCTTACAACTCCTAATATTCAGTGATTCTGTGAACCTAAGTCTCTGTAAAGCCATCTTACCTCCATCTTACCCTAGGTTTCAGGAATGTTATGCTATGGTGCGTTCTTTGTTGAAGATTGTAGGTGGTGGGGAGCTGAAGTTTCTGGCACAAAGAGGAGTGTTTAGTGCTAAGGGAAAGAGCACGAAGGGAGCCTCCTATCTCCTTGTGGGAGAACCCTTCCACTTGGGCTGCAAATCTAGTTCTTCAGTCTAGATCTAGATCTTGCAGCCTGCTGGTTAGCACAGACTTTCCCAACACAGGCCTTCTGGTATCTAGAAACCCTCCCTGCAGCTGTAGACGCAGCTAGAGCCGGCATCTCTTAGCTGCTGCTGAAGGAAGTAATCCTGGCCTTGATGCCTGCCCGTGGGGTAGGGAGGGCTGGTCTGTTTCCAACAGCACAGTCAGTTTGTACCGAGTTGCACGAAGCCTTTCTGGGCTTGGAGATTGGCTTTAAAACCATGTGAGGGGATGCCTGGGTGCTAAGGGGATTCTAGGTTTTGAGACATGGGGGAATGTGGGTAAGACAGCTCCTTACCTCCACTCCCTGCTATGCTTCTAGAGGTGGATTGCATTGTCTATCTTGCTCTGTGGCAGGGGGAAAGGAGGCATGCCTGCGTTCTCTTTCTCCGGGCCTCGAGTCAGTTTCTATTGCAGTGGTGCCTGGCCCCTTTATCCTCAAGTGGTGTTCAGCAAAGGCAAATGTAATAAGGACTTTATCGAAGGAATTCAGATGAGGGGTTTTTTTTCTCCCACATGAGGATGGTAAGCCATGGAACAGGAATCTGAAGAGCTTGTGGGATCTATTTTGGGAGATGCTCAACCTTTGACAGATACCTGAGTCACAGCCCCTGCCTTAAGTGTGGGGATGGACCAGAGACCTCTAGGCATCCCTTCCAAGTAATACAATAGCCAGACTCTTCCGAAGGAGGAAGCTGCAACACAGCAATCTCTCTGTGGTACTTGAAGTCATCTGTGTGTTGGTTTGACTTCCTAGACTGTCTGCAGTGCACGAAAAGTCTAGGCTGGTGGCTGGGGTTGGGAAGGAACTTCAAGCAGAAGGTGGGGCTCTCAGTGCCCCATTTGTGGCAGTAGGATGGAGAAACTTGTGACCCAGAGACATATGATGGCAGAGGACCTCATGCACATCAGAGTTTGAGTGACTTCTTTTAGCTTTGGGCTTGCATCTCAGAGATACTGTTGTGGTTTGGACCAGCCAGCAGCCGAGTCTCACACAGCTACTCACAAACTTGTGCTCATGGCATAGCTTCTGTGATGGTTGCAACTTTGGTTCACTGTTTGCTTTTTACTGCTTTTGTTATTTTTTTTTCAGCATCCGTGGTGTTAGGTATAGGTTTTATTGCAGTATCCCTTAGGAGTAGGCTCAGCTGTAAATTGACAATCTCATTTCTAGTTTCATTGGGAGACAACTGTCTTTCCAGAGACCCTTTATTCTCTTTAACAGTATAAGCTTGCAGAGGTCCAAAGGTTAAAAAAAAAAAACACAACAAAACCCAAAACCCAAACAATCAAAAAACTCCCAAACAAACAAAAACCCAAACACCTCCCCCCGAAATAACAAAAAACCCCACAAAACAAAACAAAAAACACTGGGGAAAAAAAGAAAACCAGAACAAAAACCCAACCTAACAAAACCAAAAAAGCAACCCTGTGTGCAAGTTGTAGGGACTTTAAACCCCATATTTCAATTTCTAAATACTACCATTCATACCTGTTTCCCAAATGTGGTCACTCATTCTTGCTGTAGGTCAGATTTAGTCTTTTCCATGGGAAGTGTTTTTTTTCCAGAACCCAGCTGTTTTTCTGCAGCTACCGTATACTTAGATCACCTTCTACAGAAGTGTTCACTGCTAAAAATCTGCGCCTACTTCTATACAGGAAGTGCTGTCAGGCCATCTGCAGTTTGGAGGAGGCTGCAGTTACTGTCTTCACAGAATGGTTAAGGTTGGAAGGGCCTGTCAGATGGGATCTAGTCCCGTCTCCCTGCTCTAGCAGGGTCCCCTAGAGCACATTGCTTGGGATCGTATCACAGAATGTTAGGAGTTGGAAGGGACCTCAAAAGATCATCTAGTCCAACCCCCCTGCCACAGCAGGGTTCCCTAGACCAAGTCACACAGAAGCCTGTCCAGACGGGTTTTGAATATCTCCAGAGAAGGAGACTCCACAGTCTTTCTGGGCAACCTGTTCAGTGCTCAGTTATCCTTGAGGTAAGGAAGTATTGCCTCACATTTAGCTTGAACATCCTGTGTTCCAGTTTGTGCCCGTTGCCTTGCATCCTATTGCTTGGTAGTGTTGAGAAGAGCCTGGCTCCATCCTCTTGACACCCTCCCTTTGGATACTTACGTATGTAGATAAGGTTCCCTCTCTCAGCCTTTCACAGAATCGCAAAATGGCTAAGGCTAAAAGGGTTTGTGGTGAGGCTGATGGGCTTAAAATTCTCTGGGTCCTCCTCCTTGCCCTTTTTAAAGACTGGGGTGACATTTGCATTTGTCTAGTCTTCAGGCACCTCCCCTGACTGCCATGACCTCTCAAAGTTAATAGTGGCCTAGCAGTGGTGTCCACCACGTTCCCACCTCAGCACTCATGGGTGCATCTCATCAGGGCCCATGAACTTGTGGATGTCAGGTTTGACTAAATGGTCTCTAACCTGATCATCTTCAGCCAAGGAAAGGCCTGCATTTCTCCAGACCTTCTCACTGGTTGCTTGGGTCAGGAACTCTTGGGGTTGGCCTTGGCCGTAAAGACTGAAGCAAAGAAAGCATTTAGTCCTTTTTCTATTGTGGCAGCTCTTGAGGGTTTCAGGTAGAAGCAGTGAAGCTTCCAGCCCTTTCCTCTATATGCTCTTGCATGTGGGAGCAGTTTTCAGAGGCAGAAAAGTGGGCTGCTGAAATTGCTTATGCTCAGTGATTTCTCAGTTATGCACTTGAATACAGGAGGAAGGTTTCTGCCTGGCAGGACATGCTAGCTGGTGGATTCCCAGATGATTGCTGCAACTGTCACAAAGCTCAATGCACACATGTTCCTTCCCTCCCTCCCTGCCTGCAGCACTCCTCCAAATGGGTCTGAGGGAGGGCCATCGGATGGGTGTTGCGGGAAAGCCAGGCTGTTCTAGCAGCTCACTGTAAATAGGGAAGACACTGCAACTGTACCAGAAATATGATGGTGGAGACCTGGGCTGTGACACCTGCAGAGCTGTGAGGAGTGTAGCAGGATAGGAGCTGGGCACTCCAGCTCCCAAGGAACTAATCGGAAAAGCATTCTTTCTTCCTAGTCCAGTCTGAACTTCTCCCTGCCAAAAGCAAATGAAGGTGTCACCCCCTCCTCTCTGCAGGAATCTCTCAATGTGTTTTCTGCCTGGATAGAGGATACTTAGTGGCCTTTAATGAATGTGTGGGAGTAGGGAGAGTGCTTATGTAGCAGCCTCTGTCTGATTGATCTTATTGTCGGTTGCCACACAGTGGAGGTCTGGGCATTGAGTGTAGACCTGCTAGCACTGGGGAGAGCTAGAAATAGGCTCTGTGGGGAAGAACTGCCACTTTGGAGGGACACTAAATCAAGTCCTGACACTGTTTGTTGGTTTTCTTTGCTGTGCAAGTGGTAAGCAGTATTTAAGTGACTTTTCTGCAGCCTTCTCTTTGTTTTATTGTTGGTACTTGGAATGGACAGGCCGTGTGCTGTTCTCAGGTTTTGCCTCCTGCATCCCACCTGGATAATCTGCTGCCCACCCTTGAACAGTGGAAGCCTGTTGGAACCTAGCAGAGCTGTGCTTCTAGGATGTCATCTTAGAGGAGAAAGGCTGGGGTTATGTAGAGGTGTTTACACAACCAGTAAGTGAAGAAGAGCTTGTGTTGATATGTCTTGAGGATCTGAGGTTGTAGTTGTAGGGGAGGATGAGTCTGATGTGCTCTGGATTGGGATGCTTTGATTATTTTCCCTTCTCAGTTGAAGTCTTCACAGTTCTGAAGAGCAGGTTGATGGTGGGGACTGTGAAATGCTTGAAGCTTTTTCTACTGGAGGGACTGAAGAAGGACAGGATGTTGCTGTTATAGACACACTGGTGGATTAACACACAACTTTGTGATTTCTCAGCTGAGGAAAGTAGAATTAATGACCTATTCTTTTTGTGGAAACAATAGTCTGTGCCCTCTGACTTGAACTTAGTGAGGTTTCTCGTGCCATGCTTATCATTTGGTGTTCTCTAAAGCAAACTGGGAAATGTCACAGTCCAGATGAGACTTCTCAGTGTAAAATTAATGATGCATGGGGTAACAATGTGGAGCATGGCATATACCCAGAAGTGAAGAATACAGTGAAGTATGGCTCAGGGTTGATGCTGTTGCTGGATCGTGAAGTGAATGCGAAGTCAGCATTGTGACTCTGGGGTGGGTAGGGGAGGACTCAACTTTTGCGCAAAGGTATGAAAAGGAGCCCAGTCTTCAAGAGACATGGAGCGTTTCCGCCCTGCTGAGGCGCAGTATGGTCTCTGCTGCCCTTCCCAAGGGATGGATGTGCATCACTGGAAAAGAAAACACATTGGAGCTGAGAGGAGAGCTCAGGCCTATAAAGCAGCTCACTCAAGGAACTTCTGGAAGGGTGAGGCTAAAGAGGGGGAAATGAGTGAGTGTAGTGAGATGCGTGTACTTACAGCTGTTGCCCCAGCACTATTCCCCATCTTCGCTTTCAGTGCTGGAGTGAGGAAGAAACTGGACCCCTCTATTGCTCAGAGCCCACCAGGCAGGGGTGCTGATAGCTGACCTGGGGGATGGTCACGAGTCCCCCCTGGCAGAGCACACAGCCTGGGGAGAGAGGAGCTCTGCTCTCTCTATTCCCGTACCTGGGGCAGCATATGTGCTCACTTAGTAAACCAGGTGCAGGCTGCTGCCGAGCACAGAGCACAAGCCGTTCACAGGTGAGTCCTGCAGAAAGACAAAAGACAAATCTATTGGCAGCTCTTCCCCCACCTCCTCCTGTGTAGTGCCTGGGTGGTTTGCCAGCTTCGTGCCAGCAGGACTGTGGATGCTGAGGTTGCAGTGCCTCCTGCCATCACCAGGCAGCAAGGAGGTGCTGCTGGGCACGTACTGCCTGTGTGGGGCATCACAACCGGCTACCTTCGGCCCTGCAGGAAGCTAACCTTGCAGGACCCATAGCAAGATGCATAGTGGCTTTCCTGCCATCACTGACTAATGTGAAGACGTTCCTAGTATGGCCCAGCTAGGGTGGAGAGGCCGAGAGAGTGTTAAACGAGTGAGACCTGGAGCAGTCAGGCTGCTGTCAATATGCTATAATAGGTCTTGTCTGCGTCTTGCATCTTTTGCCCTCTGGCCTGCTGCGTTTCCTAGCTCCTGGGTTGTGGGATCTTGCAGCCACACTAACATAGTGTATTATAGCACTTGGTGTCCATATGCAAAGGCAGTAGCTTAGTACTCTCGTGTTGTGTCTGGGGCAAATGGCACAGGGAAGGAGTACAGAGTCCTTATGCCATCCTGAGGGGTTCTTGAGCTGATGGAAGGACGAACGAAGCTGGAAAAGCTGTTAGTGTTTCAAGCTGACACCCATGCAAGAGTTTAATTTTTTTTTTTTTTTGGCTTTGTAAGGCCACTGATGCTTCCTTTTCTGAGAGATGCTTTTCCAGGAGATTTTTCTATTGAGGAAGCAGAAAGCTTTGAGCTGGCATTCCTTCACTTTCTATTACCTTTCTTCTGCAGTTGGAAGAGGTATTGAGCTCTGACAGCCTTCTTGCATCAGTGGTCCGTAGGCAGGAGGTGCACACATTGCAACCCCAGATGCCGACTATAAATCTCTGCTCTCAAATGGAAGCTAAATCAGCTTTCCTTCTTGCTGGGAGTGTGGGAGGTCAGCACTGATTCTAGCTTTTTTGTCTCCTGTCCTCATGTGCCACCTGCACTAGCTAGCAACAATCTGTGCCTCAAAAACACAAAAGCAAAAACGTGTCCTGACAGCTGCCTGCTGCCAAAGGTAGAAGGGGAGATAGAGAGTAAGAGCTTAGAGTAGGCAACCAGTTGAATGCTGTCTCTGTTTGCTTGAAGCGGGCTGTGACGCTTGTGTTTGGTTGTAGCTCTGAAACATCACTGAGGTGCTCAGGTTCCCTCCCCCCCGGAGCAGGACTATGTCCACCATGGTGTACCCAAGGGAGGAGAAACTGGACAAGCTGAGCCAAGAAGAGATCATTTCCAACACCAAGCTGGTGATGCAAGGGCTGGAGGCACTCAAGAATGAACACAATTCCATCCTGCACAGCTTGCTGGAGACCATCAAGTGCCTGAAGAAAGATGAGGAAGCCAATCTTGTGCATGAGAAATCCAACCTGCTCCGCAAATCAGTGGAGATGATTGAACTGGGACTTGGTGAAGCTCAGGTGAGAGTGGTGGGTGACTCCCTAGGTGTTATCCAGGACTGGACAAGGGAAGGTGGGCATGTGGCCATTCCCCATAAGCTGCAGGAGAAGCAAGGGGCTGAGTGTAGACAGCGAGCGTGACCTTGAGGGTGGGCCCTAAGCATGCATATGAAGAAGGTAAAATATTGTGGCAGTTACTAACTGGGACTTTTGACAAGGTGATGATGGCATTGTCCAACCATCTCAATGCTGTGGAGTCAGAGAAGCAGAAGCTGCGTGCCCAGGTGCGGAGACTGTGCCAGGAAAACCAGTGGCTGCGCGATGAACTTGCCAACACCCAGCAGAAGCTGCAGCACAGTGAACAAACCGTGGCTCAGCTGGAGGAGGAGAAGAAACACCTTGAGTTCATGAACCAGCTGAAGAAGTACGATGAGGATGTCTCGCCTTCGGTATGCCCTAATCCTGTCGAGTAGCGACCCTTTGGGAGTGAGGGGTGTTCGAGCATCAGGATTGCCTAGGTGTGATAGCATTGCCCTGGATTTTACTTCTTCCCAGCTATCTTGCGCAGCAATGCCTCTAACTGGAGGGAGTCTGCTTTGTGTCAGAGTCCCTGGAAGAACATGGAAAAGCATGCCAGGATAAGCTGGGGAAATCTGGCTTATTAGATTGGGGGAGGGGGGGGGAAGGGAATATGGTAGCAGTGACAACATATGAAGTTGAGGATGTTGGTGGGCTGCAGCAGGAAGGAGATTTTGGCAGCTTACTCAGCCCCGGCTGCTGCTGTCTTCTTTGAGACCCTCCAGTATTGTGATTCCCATCCTCTCAGGAGGAGAAGGAGGGCGACTCTGCCAAGGACTCGCTGGATGATCTGTTCCCGAATGAGGAGGAGGAGCATGGTCCTGGCTGTAAGTGTTTGCTCATGCATGGTTGCTGGCTGTTTCTGTTGTTCAAGCCTGCTGTACCGACCGTGCCCTAATTTATTCCTCTGCCTGCAGTACCCCACCAGCACAGCAGTGCAGTGGCAGCTGCTCAGCAGGGAGGCTATGAAATTCCTGCGCGTTTGCGCACCCTCCACAACCTTGTCATCCAGTATGCCTCACAGGGACGCTATGAGGTGGCTGTGCCACTCTGCAAGCAGGCACTGGAGGACCTGGAGAAGACATCGGGCCATGATCATCCTGATGTGGCTACCATGCTCAACATTCTGGCACTGGTATACAGGTGAGCATGGCAGGGAGGGCAGGACTGGGCCGGGAGAGCTTTCTGCCCCTCCTGTTTACCAGGACAGCACATTCTGGTGATGGGGAGCATCCCCAGCTTCCAGTGGTTTGCCTTTCAAAAAGGTTTTAGCCCAGGTAAGGTATTTGGACTGCCAAACTGCCTGATGTACGAGGCACTGGCTAAGGTGGGGAGGAATAGAAAAATGAAAGGGCTGTGGGGGCTAGATCTGTGTGGAAGGAGGATTGTTGTTTGCATTTCTGATTGCTATGGGCTCGTGGCATCCAAATCCCAAATAACTGGTTGACTTTGCACTGCAGGGATCAGAACAAATACAAAGAGGCAGCACACCTCTTGAATGATGCGCTCTCCATCCGTGAGAAGACTCTGGGCAAAGACCACCCAGCTGTGAGTGTCTCCCTCCTCTTTTGTATCATAGAATCATAGAATGGCTGAGGTTGGAAGGGACCTCAAAGATCATCCAGTTCCAACCCCCCCGCCATGGGCAGGGATGCCAATCACTAGACCAGGTCACCCAGGGCCACATCCAGCCTGGCCTTGAACATCGCCAAGGATGGGGCAGCCACAACCTCTCTGGGCAACCTGTTCCAGTGCCTAACCACCCTCCTGGTAAAGAAATTCCTCCTAATCTCTAACCTAAATTTCCCCTCTTGTAGCTTGTAGCCATTTCCCCTTGTCTTATCACAGTTTGAGAATACAAAAAGTCTCTCCCCTTCTATCCTATAGTCCCCCTTTAGGTACTGGAAGGCAGCTATGAGATCCCCTCGAAGCCTTCTCTTTTTAAGGCTGAACACCCCCAACTGTTTCAGCCTTTCCTCGTAGGGGAGGTCCTCCAGTCCTTTAATCATCTTTGTGGCCCTCCTCTGGACTCTCTCCAACAGGTCCACATCTTTCTTATGTTGAGGAGCCCAGAACTGAACACAGTACTCCAGGTGGGGCCTTACAAGGGCAGAGTAGTCCCTTCTCTTGACCTGTGGGTGCCGCCGGGACTAGAATGGTGCCCTTACAGTGTGTCTGCAGCCAGACTACCAAGGACAGCAGTGTGCTCTGTGATACAAGGGGTGCTGTTCATGTGGTGTGGAGCTCTGTTTTACCACTTCAGTATTTCCTGATGTCTTGTTCAGTATAGCCTGTCAGTTGGCTTCTCCTGGATCCTGTGACGCAGGCAGGGGGTAGCTTTCTGCCTCTGGACCACCTCCTCTTTGGAAGCAGCTGTACTGCAGGCATGAAAGAAAAGGGGCAGTTGCTCTTATTGCTGCTTACACCCAGTGTTTGGTCCCACTGGATTCTGCTTTGTTTCACGGAGAAGCTCATGTCTCTGCAGGTGGCAGCAACTTTGAACAATCTGGCCGTTCTTTATGGCAAGAGGGGGAAGTACAAAGAAGCAGAACCACTGTGTAAGCGAGCCTTGGAGATCCGTGAGAAGGTACTGGTCTTCCATGCTTTCCTTCCAGTTCTCCCGGGGGGCATTCGCCCATTACCTTATTGCACCTGGAAGATCCAGGTCCTGCCTACTGTCTTCAGTGGCTAACTCTGCAACCACTTTTTCCTGTCTCTCCAGTGTTTGCAACCTTAGAGAGGCCTGCCAGGAGGTAGAAGCTGGAATTTCTCCTCTTTACCTCCCCAGTCCTTGGCTCTTTTTATGACATAGGCATGTCCTGGAGGGACTACAGTGTCTACTGTTTTCAGGAGTCCACTGCATTCTTTAAGTATTGACTCTTTGTGGCTCTCTTGTTTACCCAGGTCCTAGGCAAAGACCATCCTGATGTGGCCAAGCAGCTAAACAATCTAGCCCTGCTGTGCCAGAACCAGGGCAAGTATGATGAGGTGGAGTACTACTACTGTCGGGCCCTGGAGATCTATGAGAGCTGCCTGGGTCCTGATGACCCCAATGTGGCCAAGACCAAGAACAACCTGGTGAGACCCTGGGGGAGAGACTGTGTGGGGATGGGGAGTGGTGCTGTGGAAAAGGTGAGCATTGCCTGGTGCATGAAAGACGTAGAGAGAGCTGCAGGAGTGGGGGCAGTGTTAATCTGTGTTGCCCAGTGGGGCTGGAGCTGTTTTCTTGGTTGCAGGCCTCCTGTTACCTGAAGCAAGGCAAATACAAAGATGCAGAGGTGCTGTATAAGGAGATCCTTACCCGTGCTCACGTGAAGGAGTTTGGCTCTGTGGATGGTTTGTACAGTAGAAGCTGTTGGGGTTGGGGATGGGCAAGCAATTTAGTCTTCTGGCTCTCAGCCTAAGCTTGGCTGGTTCTGGTATCTTCCTAGCAAAGGGATGTGATGCCTTGGAGAGTGCCTCTTCTAGGCAGCCCTTGAGACACTGCCATTCTCTAGTGTGTTATGCTGCTCCACTCCTCTGGAGAGGTCTTGGAGAGCTCTGACAGTCAGTCTTGACTGGATTTGGAATAGTTGTGGTAAAAGGGAAAATGGCAAGTGGCGCAGTCATTTCCAGGCATAGGCTGAAGCTTCTTCTGTGCACCTGGCACAGGTATTCCCCCATGGGAGGGCTTGTTCCTTCCTTCCCCTGTTCTGACCTTGCAGTATCGCTTGCCTTTCTTGGGCCTCTGGCCTTGGAAGCCTTGTCACGTCCCTCTGGTGAGCTGCTGGCTTTGGGGACAGAGTGCTGTGCTGTGCAGGAGGCAGAGCCCCAGTGGAAGTGGCAGACCAACAGGGTTAAGTGGTGAGCTGAGCTGTCTTCATTCTTCCCCACACAGATGAACACAAGCCAATCTGGATGCATGCAGAAGAGAGAGAGGAGATGAGCAAGGTGAGTCTGAGCTGGTGGTGCTGCTTGTTGATAGCAGCAGGTGCCCTGGAAGGGGGGAGGGGGATCTAGGGGTTTTGATCCTGGCTTATCACAGCCAGACTCTCCTTCCTGCAGTCTTAAGAGCTGCTGTGGCCACCGATGAAGGCCAAGAGGGGTCTGAAGAGTGGGGAGGGAGCGTGGCTGCTCCTTGGGGCAGCAGGAGAAGGCCTGGCAGAGACCTTCATCCTCTCAGCTATGGCTGCATGTGTTCGCTTTTTTTTTTTCTTTAGCGATCCCTCTAGGGCATGCAGAGGGTTGTGCTGCAGGGCCTTGGCACTCTGTTCCAAAGAGCTGCTACTTCAGAGCATAAGCTGCTTCTGAAGCAGGCTTAAGGCTGCCTGGGGAAAAATGGAGGTCAAGAAGAAACTGCTGTCCTCATCTTGCTTAAGAAGTGGGGCCAAATCTCCCAAAAAAGATCTGTGTGCAGAGTGGGCCTTAGCTGTTTCTATGTCCTAGCTGGCCTCTGAAAGAGGATACACGTGTTGTGCTTGCATTGGGACTAGGTTGAGAGGCAAAGAAGCTGTTGCTTCTGTTGCCCGGACCCTGCTCTGTGCTCAGCTGATAAATGCAGCAGAGTCCTGTCTCTGCTTTTCCCAAGCCTGAGAACCTTGCCTGTTGTGGTTTTGTTTTTCGGAAGGTGGGTGAAGTAGCAGAATGAAGGGCTCTGGTGTAGCTGCAGTAGGAGCACACACCTTTGCTTTGGCCCTCAGAGCAGGCCCCATCTCTCCATGAGCTCTGACAGCAGGCTGGCAGGCTTCACTCGGTGACTTATCGGTTCCGTCTTGCAAATCCTAAGAGCAGGGCTTTAGCAGCTGCCTCCCACCACCTTGCAGCTCTGCCATGCACCACTGCAGCTGCTGCCCTATGAAGGCTCTGCTGCAGGGAAATTGCCCTTGCAGTGGTACTACACTACACAGGAGAAATCAAAGTTGGAATAGAGCCCAGCCTTCCCTTTCTCCTTCTGGGGCTGAGACACTTCTGATGATATCTTTGGAGAAGTAAGAGGTCAAAAGTAGATAGCCATAGTGTGGAGCTATGCTCCAGATAAGGCAAATGTTTCTGTGGGGAAACGGGCTCAGGGATCTACAGCTGGAGTGAGATTTGTTTTGCAGCCAGGGGCAAGGGCTGAGCCTCATTCTTTGCCCCTGGGGCTTTTGTGCCCAAGGCTGCTGTGCCCATGCTCCATGACATGGTTGGCATGGCCTTCCTGGCCAGGCACCAGTAACCACAGACCTGCTTGTACTGCTGGGCCCGGAGGCTGGGACTACTGTGCTCTGCTTTGTGCTGTGTTTCTCCTATTAAAAAGCATCAAACCCCTATTGCAGAGCTTCAGTTCCTTTTTTTTTTTTTTTTTTTTTTCCCCCCCTCCCCCACCCCTCTCTCCTTCTGCTCTCAGTGGCAGCAGCAGGAGGCCAGCTTGTGCCAACAGCAGGGCCGGTGTGTGGATGGGCAGCCCTGTTCTTGCAGTGGTGCCTGCTCCTGCCCGCAGGTGCCATAGTCCTTACTGACCCAGGGCAGTGCTGGCTAGCAGCTAATGCCCTTCATAGTGGATTGTCCTGGTCCTAGATCTTTCTCCTTAAGCATGAAGTTCTGCCCCCTCTCCTGTCTCTCTGGTCAGCGGCCTGTCTGCTCCTGGCTGTGGCAGGGCCAGCTTTGGGGTGCAAAGGCTGGGCATGGAGAGGAGATGGCTACCTGGGTTGAGCTGCTGTGGGGCAGTCCTGGCCTTGCAGGCAGAAGGCTTGGATGTGGCTGCCTGATTCCTTTTCTAGATATGGCTGAGGAGTTTGTGCCCATGCTGACTTGCATGCCTATGGAGCTTTTGTTGATTGGGGATTTTTTTGTCTCCCTTTGGCATGCTTGGGGTGGGTGTCCAGAGCTCTGTGAGGCTGGGCTGTGCTTTCCCTGCTGCCTTTATTACTGTGGAAGGGGCAAGCAGATGAGATTGTGCTCCTTGCCAAGGTAGGGACATCACTTTTGCTTGCAGCCCAAATCTCTTGCAGCAAATGGGCTTTCAGCTTTCCCTTCAAGAGCTTGCTGGGCTTTATCAGCACGTGATTTCCAAAGGCTGGGCTGGTGCAGAGGGGCAGCTTGGGGGCTGACCACAGTACCCAGTGGGACAGCACAGGCCAGAGAATGGCAGTAGTTGTGGGGCTAACAGCTCTCATCTCTCCTCACCCTGTAGAGCAAGCACAGAGACAGTGCTCCCTACGCTGAGTATGGCGGCTGGTACAAGGCCTGTAAGGTTAGCAGGTAAGAGGTGGTTTCTGGACAGCTATGGGCTCTGGAGGGGGTGGCCCCAGGGCTCCCGCTCACCTTCTATCCATTATGACAGCCCAACTGTGAACACCACGCTCCGGAACTTGGGTGCTCTGTACCGACGCCAGGGCAAGCTAGAGGCAGCTGAGACCTTGGAGGAATGTGCAGTTCGCTCTCGGCGGCAGGTAACCTCTGAGGGATGTTCCTGGGTGGAGGGGGCATTGTGGGACTTGGGGTGGCAGGTCACAGTGTAGCTTTTGGCTTAGAGCATGTTAGGGACTCTCCTGGGCCGAACAGCCCTTGATATCTTTGGTTTGCGTTCTCACAACACCAGAGCACCTTGGTGTTTGGGGTTGCATTTGTGCAGAGGTTCACGTGTGTACATGTGGAGATGTGCATGCACGTGAGGTTGGAGCAGATGTCAGTGTATGTACGTGTAAGGCAGAAGTTGTGGCTTTTTGAGCACGGAAAACTGCAGCTGATTTTAGGGCAGGTTGCTGGGCTTTGGCAGCTACTGAGGAGATCTGGACTAACTGACAAGTTTTCTTCCCACTGTTTGTCTATGGAATAAACTGGGGATTTCTTAAGAGTATTTCTCTCACCCTAAATTCCTCTCAATCCTCAAAAAATAAAGCAGAAACTGTAAGCACCTGGCACAAAGACTGAAGGACAGCAGAAATCTTCACACACCAAAATGTGAAGAAAAAAAAACCAACCTCCTCTCCACTTTTTAGGGTAGCAAACTTTTGTTCTCCAGGGTGTTTTATGGCTTGTTGGGGGGCTCACTGAGCTGCTAACCCAGACAGGGACTGCTAAACACAATATGGCATTTAGCTCCATCTTTCTTGTGCTGGTGAGTTTTGGCTGTGATTGGTCAATGGCCAAGTGAGAGGGTGGGACTAAGCACAGTGATGCACAGCAGATCACTAGAAGGAAAGAATGGTGGGGAAACCTCGTGAGGAGCGGCTGAGGTCACTGGGTTTGTTTAGCCTCGAGGAGATGAAGAGGAGACCTCATCGCTGTCTTCAACATCCTCAGGAGTAGTACAGGGGCAGGAACAGATCTAAATCTGGTGGACAGCAATAGGACTAGGGGAAACGGGATGAAGTTGAGTCAGGAGAGATTCAGGCTGGAGATTAGGAAAAGGCTCTTCACCCAGAGGGCAGTTGGGATCTGGAACAGCCTCCCCAGCAGAGTCCTGTCAGCACCAAGCCTGACAGAGTTCAAGATGTGTTTAGGTAATGCTCTTGGGCATACGTTGTGATTCTTGGGGTGTCCTCCATGGGTTTAAGAGCTGGACGTGATGATCCTATTTGTGTCCCTTCCAGCTCAGACAATACTATGATACTATTATAGAAGGGCAAAACATGGTGGTTCCTTATCCCTTTCTACTTGCAGGGCATTGACCCCATCAACCAGACAAAGGTGGTGGAGATCCTGAAGGAGGGTGGTGGCACAGAGAGACGTCGGAGCCTGGGAGGCAGCATCAAGTACGAGAATGCCACAGACGGTAGCGAGGAAGTGAGTATGGGCGTGGAATGGAGCGGGGTAAGTACAAGACACCATCAAGAATGGCCTCAGCCGGCTGCTAGAGGGAAGGGACAGCCTAGCTCAGGGCTGTCCCCTCGTGGCCTGTCGTGGCATCCTTGTCTGCCTTCATTTGTTCCCTGCACACTTCCTTCCTCTCTTTCTTGGCATGAGTCAGCCAGCCCGCAAGGGTGCGTGTCTGGGCCTGGCTTCTGGTGCACAAGCTGGATATCCCCAACTGAGGGCTCCTGCTTCCAGGGGGCTGCCAGGCCCTGGCGGTGCACAGCATGATCTGGTCCTGGTCTGCCCTTAATCTTAGCCTTGCAACCTTATTAACATCTCTCCTTGCTGCTCCCCTCTTGAGGCCCTGGCTGAGAGCATCAACCCCATCTCAGACCTACAGAGCCTCTGTGAGCAACTTGGCTGGCTGTCCTTTACTGTGCCACAGGCGATACTGAGCCTGGGAAGGGACATGTGCGTGTGTACCTGTCTGTGCCTGTGACTGTGTGACTGTAGGGTGCAGGAATAATCTGCGGAAAGCATCTTTGCTATCCTGATCCTGATCTTATGCACGCTCTGTGCTCTGGCCAAGCAGAGGTGGTAAAGGACAGGCAGGTCTTTGCAGGATGCCAGGCTGGGCTCACCAGTGGTGGCAAAAGAGACAGGTATTACTTGGAGCATCTGAGCTTGTCTAGGCTTTCTCTGAGACTGAGGGGAGTTTTGGTCACTAGTGCTGAGTTTGGAGGATGGTAGCGGTCCAGGTCTGGGACAGGTGCCTTTTGTCTTCTGTAAGGAGGAGATGGATGGAGTAGAGGCAGCAAGGGGGTGTGGTGCTGGTGGGTGCTTGGCTTGAGGGTTGCTGGGGACTGTTAATACTTACATTCTTCTTGCAAACTCTAGTTGAGAACGTAGTGGGTACCCAGGGGGTAGTTGTGGCCTGGCATAGGTGACACACTGAGCACACTGAGTCCTTCGCTCCCCCCTCAACATCTGCTGTAACTAACTCTTCCCCACTTGGCTCAGCTCTGTTCCCCACCTGCGTGAGCGTCTTCTCTTCTTCCACTTCCCTGTTGCCATGACGGCCCCTCAACACTCAAGCCTGAAGCCTGCTGGCTCTCTTGATCGTGGATTGTACCCCAGAGGTGGCTGGAGGGAATCTGGGGAGCAGAGCTTCCAGGGGGGGCCCAGCAGCTCTATCAGATAGAGAGCTGTCCTCTGTCCCATCTCTTGGCATCAGGAGTAAAGAGAGTTCTCCTACCCCTGGTAAGGCACCAACCCTGGGCCCTTGTGCTCCCCATGAGGCTAGAAAAGCACAGAGGGAGTGTTGCAGGTTTGGATTAGGGTCATCTGGTAATTGCCCTTGCTTGGTTGGTGTCTCTAAAGCTCCTCCCGACTTTGGTTTGTGTTGAGTTATTGCTTTGCGCTGGTGATGGTGCTAGGAGACTTTCCTGACAGTCTCTGAGCTGATCGTCCCAAGGCAAGCAAGCAGTGCCACCCTTTCCACTAGCCTGCCTCAGCCAATGGGGATAGTGCCTGCTCATACAACCCCCAGAGGGCTTGGCAGAGCTTCCCTGGTTCAGCCAGCTGTAGACAGAGGGTTTGGGGCCTAGCCTGGCACTCTGGGGGACACGGCTACTGCCACATGATGCTCAGTGCCTTTTCCAGCCTGCTGCACACATAGACAGCCTCCTTTCCCCAGTCAGCAGCCCTGTGCTGGGCTGCAGCTCCCCACAGAAGGAGGCTAAGGCATCTCCTGCTGCTTGTGTCTGTCATGGCCAGTTGTTCCCTGCTGGTCTAGAGACCTTTCATGTGCTGCCTCAGGGCAGTCTCTGGCTGCCACACCTTAGGTGTCAGCAGGTGCACGCAGGGCCGTAGGAGCCCCCAGGGTGCCAGCAACCTCTGGGCCTTGCTGCCAAGGGCAGCTTTGGAAGCACCTCAAGGCCTGGACCAGCTGCTTGCTGCCCAGATATTTGGGCTGGAGAGCCCGGGTGTGGTTATGAGCGCAGGGATGGCACCAGTTCAGTGCTGCCGAGGCCTTGGCAGGCACTCTTATGTCCAAAGCCTGCAAGTAGAGAGTCCACACAGCAGGAGGTGCAGGCTGTTCCTCCCTGAGCTAGCTATTCCCGCCAGCCTTCTAGACTGTGCTGGGAAAGATAGGAGCCTCATAAGACTTCCTTCCTACCTAGATGTGGCCTGTTGTCTCTGCATGCAGCCTGGACACTGCCCCACCTGCTCCCTGGGTGACCTACAACTTCATGGCCTTGTAAATTGTGTCTTTCTCCTCTCTGTGCACTAGGCTTAAATGCCTCCCGAGACTCCCTCTTTCCCCTCCACTGCAATCACCTGGATGTTTGTGCTGTATCTTCCGACTTTTCCTTCACCATCCCTCCTTCCTCGGCAAGAACTCCACGCCAGTCCCCAAATCCTCCCAGTGCGTGAGAGCACCATGACGCCTGCAGAGGAGTGCCTGGCCTCGTGGTCCAGCTCCAGTCCCATGGCCAGCAAGAGTGGGAAGAATCTGCGAGGAGCTGCCCACTCCCCCAGGCCAGGGTGATGGGCCACCATCCCCTTGCCTGCTCCCACCCCCAGCCTGCCCTTTGCACATCCTTGGGGACCAGGCCTACGGGGGATTGTCTTCACTCCAGTTATGCTGACTCCACTATCATTAGACATTCTCAACACTCCTAGCTTGTTCCCTTCACTTCTGCAGAGGCCAGGACAGAGGCACAAATATGGGGGGCTGTTCTGGGACAGAGAGGCCTGGCCTCAGCAGGACTGTTATATGCCCAGTTCCTTTCTTCCCTGTAGACTTAGCTGATGTTAGTGCCCTGTAGCAAACCTGCACTGGCCACAAGTGAGCTGGGCTCTCCCTGCATAGGATAGTCCCTGTCTTACTCTCCTCCCTCCTGCTGAGCTCTGCAACCCAGGCGCAGTATGTGGGTTTGTCTGCAGGGGCACAGGAATGTAGGGCAGCCCACGGCTGTGATATGTCCAAGATGAGATGAAGGGGTGACGGCCAAGGGCTATGTGTGGAAGATGGACCTGCCAGCACAAACATGTTTGGTTGCAGCTTCCTGACCTTCCTGATGTTGTAGCTGAGTTCCTCACCTAAAGGCATTAAGGGGTGAATCGGATCCCAATTGTTCCAGGGTCCCCAGTTCGTGAAGCTGTTCAGTGTTCCTGGAGGCAGAGGAAGGGTAGGAAGAAAGCAGAACTTTTCTGCAAGGGGCCAGGCCCCAGGACGTTAAAGGTGGCTGGGACGAGCAATGGGCTAGTTTGAAGTGGACTGGCTGGGAGAAAAAAGAGGTGCAAAGAAGGATGCGAAGAAAGGAGGAGCTGGGTCTTGGGGTGGTCTAAGCATGTGGGGGGGGTGGGATGGCTAGAGGGAGGTTTCCACGGGAGGAGAAGGGACCATGTTGCTTACGGAGGAGGTCATTTCTTGAACACGGGGCCTGGCTTGCTGTCCCTGGGGCTGTGACACGCTGTCCTTAGTCAAGTGGCTGGGAATTCTGTAACCCTGTTACTGCTAGGAAGACAGAGCTGACCCTTGGTTCTGTGTGTGTGAGCGTGGCTCAGTGCCTCTGATGGGACTGGAGGCCTGCATATGGTCTGGTGCTGTTTGGTCACTGCTGGGAAAGGGGATGTTTCCCAGGGCCAGACTGCCGTTTCCTTGAGCCTCCCACCCTTGGATGTACGCCTTCATCCAAGGTCCTGTAGGAAGTGAACTTCCCTGGCCCTCCAACCCGGGAAGAAAGCTGGGGAGGCTGCAGCCATGAGGACCTCCTTTTACTTTTTTAGCTACCTAGTTCCTCTCATGGTAGTCTTCTGGCAGGTTGTGATACTAAATGTGTTTGTGTCTCTGGTCCTGGCTTTCCTGTGGTGGTGCAGAGGCCCTGGGGCATGTGCATGCTGCTCCCCTGAGTGCTCGTGCTTGCCGAAAGAAGCTTTGTCCTCGGGACGGTGAGGTGTAGAGCCCAGGGCTGAGTGCTCTGGGAGTGCACCTTCTTTGCCTCTCTCTCCCAGCACTGCTCCATGCCTCTGGAGAGTGATGAGTCCCTAGTGCAGGATGCATTCAGGTCTCAGTGCGACCTGCTCCCATGCTTTTCCATGTCCTGGACCTGGTGCTGTAACAACTGTACCTCTGATTAAAGGTAGACTGACCCCAACTGCTGCCCTGTGCTTCTTTCCACTCTCTGTAGGCCAATGTCAATCAGCTCGGTGGTGGCAGGTGCAAATACTGCTGGGTCAGGTGTGGGGGTGCTTGGTGTCTGTGTGTGTGTGCAAGGGGATGTGCTGCCCCCAGGGCACCTCTGCTAGGCTGAGCCCTGGAAATGAGAGACACCACTGTGCCTCTGTCTGACCTGTAGACTGGGATTGCTCTGTAGCCACGCGTGGCAGGACTGCCCGGGTCTATCTGAGCTTGGGTTTTCTCCAAGAGGTATTTCCAAGGGCCACCGACTCCTGCCCAAGTCCTCTCCCTCCATGCAGCAGGCAGGGTGGGAGCACGCAGGGAAGAGCAGCTCAGTGATGGAGTTGCCACTTTTCTCTGAGGTCTCTCGTCCTGGTGGGTGCAGTGGGATGGGGGCTTTACAGTAAACCAAGCCCCATAATTATTCTGGGTTAAAAATAACCCTGCAGAAAAGGGAGTGGGGAGAAAAGAGAAGCTATTTTAAATGGAGCATGCAGCAGCATTTGGTTCTGGTATTGGTCTACAGTCAGTTTCCATCACTGAAGCTGTGGAGGTGTGGCTCCATCCTCCAGCCTTGACCCCAGAGTATATTTTCTGGTCAAATCCTGCTGCCCTTTTAACTGTGTGTTCCCTTCTCCAAACCTGGCTTTTGTGTGACAAAAGGAACAGTGTCTGGCATGGCAGAACCCTGCAGGGAGGGTGGTAACTCAGTGCAAGTCTGGTGGAGAGGGAGAAGATGACACGCCCCATCTTTGCTAGTGCCACTTACTGATGGCCGGCTCCTCCAAAACTGCTCAGGATGTCTGGTGCAGAAGTTGAATTGTTCACCTTGCTAATACTTTTGGTGCTCTCTGCATTCCTGGTGAGTGGATCCCTTGCAGCAACAGCACGTGGCTGCCTAGTGAGGAAGTCACTTGGCTTATCCAAAAATGGATGAGATGAATACCAGGAGAAAGGTTTGCTGGTAGGAAGAGTCCTGTTCAGCTGTTGGGAGAGGGTTCTAAGCTGGATCAACTTTGGGCAATTGCAGGAGGGAAGCGTCAGAAAAGCCTTCCCCAGGGCAGCAACTCACAGGCGTCAGCATAAGGGGGTGGCTTGCCTGAGGCAGAGACTCTGCCTACCTGCAATGCTGCGTGGGGCAATTGCTGCTGTCAGCCTGGACCACAGGGCGTTTTGGTCATTTGGAATGGTGCAAAGGGGCTCCCACATGCGTTTGTAAGAAGCAAAGGGCTTTCGTGGTTGCATTATGTCTGTTTCTTATGCCCTGATGTGCTAGGCATCATTGGTTTTAGGAGCAGGGAGGACTGCTGTTATAAGGCCATCGGAGCAAAAGTAACTCCACATCAGAAGTGCCACAACCTTGTGTAAAGAGCATGCCTGGCCACAGGGGAAGAGCTTGGTGCCCTGATGGCACAGTGGCATGAGGTGGTGCCATGCTGGCAGCCGGTGTCTAGCATTCATATGGAGCTAAATGCAGGAGCTGGGTCAGAGCCTGTCAAAGGCTGAGAGTGTCTTTCTGAGTACTGGGGACTTCCGATGGCGTGCAGGAGGAGACAGGCTGGAGAACAAGATTTAGGGCTGGTTTTGGTCTTTGGAAGAATCAGGTAGCCATAAAAACAAAACCCTGCAAAGTGCCACCCTGGGGCAGCTAGTGAGGCTGGGGGCAGCCAAAGTTGAGGGGAGGCCAAGGAGAATGGTGCCTGCTTGGCAACACGGTGTTCGTGTGGCCAAATGAATGCGTTCCAGAGGGAGCTGCCTGAATTGCTCAGCAGGCTCAAAGCTAATTGTCTTGGTGTTAGAAGTGGGACAAGGCCGTGAGTGCACATGGACTGGTCGTCTCTGACATGAGTGATCCTGGGGGGGGTGTCTGGCACGCAGGACCAGTGCTGGATGGAGAGGAAAAATAGCAGTGGCATGGTGAGGGTAGTGGAAAGGGGGAGTGTAGTCTCTAGCCAACAGCAAATGAGGAAGGAGTTCTTGAAATTAACATCCCTGCAGCATTTCCTGATCTGATGCAAGTACCCCCAAGGTTGGGGCTCCCATCAGGGCTTGATGTTTCTCTAACTGTTTCTCTAACTGCTGGAACCTCCTTGGTTAGCTGCGTAGCTTCTGCCTGAGCTGGTGCAGGTGATGGAGCTATGCCATGTTTGAACTGGCCTGTGGAGATGTCGATGCTATTTGTGCTGGTGGCCTGGTGCAGGTCAGCAGCCTGGCTGGGTGTTGGGCTTGCACTGGTCAGGAGGGAGAATTGACTTGGATGAGCCAAGCCACGGTGGTACAGGTACAGGTGGTACAGACTGCATGGTCATCTTGTGCTGTGGAGAACCTGTATGAAGGGGAGCCATGTAGTGAGCTCTAGGACTCCTCTGGGCCATGGCTAAATCCTCTGTGGAAGCAGGCAAGAGGGTGTTTGGAGCCAAGCCCAGTTCCTGGCTGCTCATCCGTAGCATGCCAGAGCCCAATCGGTGCTAGTCAGCCATTGTCTCAGCTTGCGTCTCTCTGTCCAGGATGGCAGTGGCACCCTCCAGCGCAGCAGCTCCCTGGGGAAAATCCGGGATGTGATCCGTAGGAGCAGTGAAATGTTGGTCAAGAAACTGCAGGGCAATGGTCCCTTGGAGCCCAGGAACACCAGGTAGGGACAGGGCAGTGCGGGCCAGGCTGGGTTCAGAGGGAGTGGGGCTATGACACCCTGGGGGTTGGGGGTCTGGCCAGGCACAAACAAGATCACACCTGCTCTCCTCTGCTTTCTTGTAGCATGAAACGAGCTGCATCATTAAATTACCTGCACAAGTCTAGCGATGCTTCGTTTGACGTAAGCATGAGGCGGGCAGTTGGGTGGGGCTGGTGCAGGAATGGCCACCGGGGTGGGGGCTGCGTGGCTGTGGCTGGGGGGAGAGGGTGGCTTTGGACAATGAGACGGGCTGTGAGAGGCACAATGGGCCCCATATGTGGTCTTCAAGACCCCACCAAAGGCATTCATCCGTGCAGATGTACTCTGCTGCTGTGTAGGACTGGAGCTACTCTGCCTTCTCAAGGGTTGGCCTGGGCTGGTGCCCCACTGGGTAGCTGTGCAGCCCCACCTCCGAGATCATAGCTCCAAAACTGAAGGTGTTGCTTTCAGGTAACCACCTCCTTGTCTCCTGAGCTCGGCCAACCCTCTAGCCACAGAACAGGAGCAGAGAGGGCAGAGGTGGCACCCAATGTTTGGCTAATAACGGCCCTGGGGAGGTCCTGGCTTGCAAGGCAAGGGGTGCAGGAGGTGGGCTGGCAGTTTCGGGATGTGGATGTGGATTGGAGGTACTGGTCCTCACAGATGATGTATTTTCCAGGGCACCCAAGGCCTCCGTGCAGAGAGTAGAGGTCTCAGCGCCAGCAGCATGGACCTGTCCTCCCACAGCTCCCTGCTCTCCTCCAACTGACCTGCCTGCAGATGCCTCCTGCATCTGGACACTCTGCTGCTGGCACACCACAGCTTTGCGCAGCATGGGGCAGCACCCAGCATTCTCTCCACCTCAAACGCTCTGTTTTCCCTATCACCAGCTGTTGTGTCACTGTTTGCCCATCTGACCTGGGGCCCCAGGAGGGCCTACGAGTACCAGGAGGTTCTAACTAGTTTGGAAGTAGCAGCCTGCACGCATGCTCCTCTGCTGCACACCCAGGGCCAGCAGCTTCGGTGGCAGCGTGGTCGGCACCAGTCTCACATGCTGGCCAGGTAGTAATGCCAGTCTGGTGGGAGTGAGGCAGCCTCGCATGCCGGAGCGGCACCACTGGCAGGGGCAGCTGCAGCCCTTCCTGGCAGGATGCCCCGGCTGTGGGGCAGCAGGAGTGGGGGCAGCGGTGCACAGGCTCACCTGCAGCCAGTGGATTGCTGTACTCTTGTTTTATTCAATAAAAACTACTGTAGAGGTGGCTGTGGCTCGAGTGGGGGAACAGCAGCGACAGGCACATGCAAAGCCCTGCACATTTGCAGCGAGTGTTTGAGGGCACGTGGGGCCATAGCATAGCTCGCTTTTGGGAGCTTGCATCAGGCTGGAGGACCCAGATGGGCTGGCTGAGGAGGCTGCAGCTGCTGGTAGAGGGAGGATGACAGTACGAAGTGGGAGCGGGACCAGTTGTTTGCCTGCTGGGAAGCCGTGGCCAGCACTTGCTCAGTGAGCCTCCCCCAAGGTGAGTGCTTAGCCATGCTGCAGCAGGGTCTTTGCTGACAGCATCCTCTGAGCATACTGGCCCTGTGCACCCTGGGACTCGGTCTGCTCAGCAGCCTCGGTGAACCTTGCCTCTTCCCCTCGTAGGGTTGGCCTTGCAGACGTGATAGGCCCAACTGTGCAGATGAGCTGGCTCAGCCGGGCCCGGGAGGCCCTACCCTACCTTATGTTCTCCCAGCACGAGAAGGTGTGAGGCCTGCGCCTCTCTGTGTGTCCAGATTTTTGTCCTCTGCCTGCCTGTGGTGAGGCTCATGTGGTTGCTGCTGCCAGCAAAGTCAGCCAGTGTGTGCGTGACAGAGACTTACTTTTACTCGACATCATCTGCTTTGTTTCCTTCCCCTGAATTTGCAGGTGGAAGTAAAAGTTGCTTTCTAGAGCTTATTGAATAGGCTACCACTTCCTCTGAGGCTGCCTAGTCCCCAACCACAACCAGAAACAGATCGGAAGTGGTGGCTTCTCCATGATTCTATGACTGCGCTGCAGCTACTGGCAAAGCCGCTCAGACACGTGCCCTGTCAGGGCACCTCCGTGGTCTCCTGAGCCCTGCTGGAGGTGGAAAGGGTAGAGGCTTCTGGTGCAGCTCCAGGCTGGCACTGCCGTGCAAGGCAGCAGTCGTGTTCTGATCCTGTGCTACAGGCTTTGCTGAGTAAGGGCTTTAGCATCCTCTGTGATAGATCCAGCGGCACTCTCAGGGTGGCCGCAGAGGCCGCAGGGTGTCTGACAGCGAGTCTTCCACGCAGTACCAAAAGAAGCCAGCATTGTGGAGGCACAATGAATCATCTGAAAAGCTGGTGCTGAGAGCTGCAGCTGCCAGAGCTGGCCGCCCAGGGCTGCAGTAGGCTGCACGGGAAGCATGTGGCCGGGCAGGCACGTCTGCAGTCCGTGCTGTGCAGGTGGCCAGGCCGGCTCGTTCTGCTGCGCCCTGACTTCGGGTGACATGGAGGATCGAGCAAGGAGCAGTTAATGAGCGGTGCAACTGGAGTTGCACGTCCACCCCTCTGACTGTAGAAGGGTGCAGGGCTCCTGGTTCCCAGGTGCCCCCATTGCTTTCACAGGGTCTCTCAACAGCAGTATCGACCACCGGTTTAACAAACAGCCTTTCTGTGAGGAGCCTCTTGGCGGGAGGGCAGCTCTTTTGTCTTCTCGTTGCTCGGGCCACCCCACTTTGGGGCTTGCTGTGGACAGAAGCAGGGTCTCGCGGCGGGACTCTCGGGCCGGTGAGGATCCCCTGTGGCCCTCGTCCTCCCGCCCCGCGCTGAGTATCTGCTCTGGCTGATGCCCCGTTCCCCTCACTCCTCCGCCGCCCAGGCCCCGCCCGCTTTCCGGGGGCTGCCCCGCCCCGGAAGCCCCTCCCGGCGGCGGCAGGCGGGGCCGTGGCATGGCTGGTGGTCGGGGTGCGCATTGACCGGCGCGGAGGATGGCAGCGGTGCGGGCGCTCCTGGTGCTGGGTGAGTGCGAGCCGGGCTGGGGCTGCAGGTCTCGGTGCTCGCTCGCGGCGGCAGCGGGGTTTCTCCCTCCCCCCTCCCCGGTACTCTCAGTGGGGCCGCGCTGGGGGGAAGCTCTGGACCGAGCCCCCAGTGGTGTGGGCCCCTCAGGCTCTCGCGAGCCCGGTGGCGTTGAGGCCTGGCATCGGGGGTTGGGCCTGCTCGGACCGCGGGGTCCCAGCGCTTGGACCGCGGAGTGTGGCCGCGCCCCCCGCCCGCGCCGAGTCCCGGTGCGCCTCTGCAGGCTCGCCCTGGCCTTTCCCGCTCGGGAGTGGAGCGTCGTGCTCCAGGGGGCTCGGGAGCAAACGCTCTAGACATGTGCCGTCCAGGGGACGGCGAATAGGTGCTCCCGGGGAGGAGGCTCCTGGAGCTCCCCCTCGCTGGGCCCGGGCGTCGTCTCGTAGCCTCTCCGGGCCCAGGGCTGAGGGTTGATGCCAGGAAGGTTATTTGCGTGCAGCAGTGGGAGGTTTTCACGTGAAAATCCGAGCAGGTCAGAACTTAAAGGGGGAAAAAAAATGGTGGGCTCCCACCCGTAGAAATTTGGCTCTTGACCTCCGAGGTGGTTGTGTCCCTTTTTGAACTCGTTGGGATGAGCCAGGTACCCTGGCCCGGTACCGCCCTCCGAGCTGTGCAGGGTGTGAGCTAGCCTCTCAGCCACTTCCCACCTCTGCCATCGTCGGTGGTGGTACCGGGGCTTGGGGGCAGCCGGTTGATTTTCTTGGCTGCAGCTTTTCACAGTGTTGAATTCTAGTCACAAGACCCAAATTTGCCTTCCCTCTCTCCGCGCCGTGGTGTCTCTCTCCCCGTTGGCCTCCTAGCGCCATTTTCCTTGCCTGAGGAGCCTTGGGGTCGGGGTTTGGCTGTGGCGTGAGAGCCACAGGGGCCGTGCACTATTTTTCATCCTGGCTTGGAAGGGTCCTGCGTCTGCCCTGCGCCATGCTGCCTTGTGTCTCGCCCCCTTCGGTTGGGAACCCTGCAGACAGGGTTCCTGCGTGTCACCAGTACTCGCCTGTGGTCCCTTGTGTGTCATGGTACACAGTTGTACAGCTTGCGTTGCAGTTTTCGCTGCAAAATTAAGAGCAATTTTGGTCTAGCACCTGGGGAGGATACTGTCTCTGAGGGAAAGGTATTTATAGTACTGCTGCTGCTCTTCATGTGTCCGGGAGCTGCGGTTGAGCCCTGCTGCAAGGCTGCAAGTAATGTCCAATTTACAGCTGATAGGCACAGAAACAAGCGCTTATTTTGCTGATTAGCACTGTAATTGCTAATCGCTGCAGCAGCCCTCTTGCAGACTTGTTTCTGGAGGGGAGAGCTGCTTGGGCTCTGGCTTGAAGCAGTGTGACCCTGTGGACCTGCTGCAGCATTCACTTGTCTGCCAGTGAGCTGCCATCATCAGCTGGGATGTGCAGTCCTGCCAGTGTCCCACTGCCTTTCCTGCTGGCATGCTCCTCTGTTCAGTTGCTGGAGTTTCTCTGCTGCTCTAAGCGCGTACTCTCTTCCTTGTTTCTCTTGCTCAGGAGGACTACGTCCTACGGTACTGGGAGCAATGTGGTGTCGTTCAGCTTACAGACACTGTAAAAAGTCTTAGGTGCCAGCAATGTGGCTAGAATGTACGTTTTGATGTTTAGGTTTTACAGGTAAGTCTTACAGGTTGCAGGCTAGTGTCTCCCTGGATGCAGTTTAGAGTAAGGGCTATGAAAAGGCATGTGAGTGTGGAGTATCCACGGCTCACACAAGTCCTTCCTGTGATCCTCCTTTGCTACGTGTTCCAGGAGGTTTGGTGTTAGGACTACTGGTCACTGTTCCTCCATTTCTGTTGTTTAGTGAAGCTGTGATCTTTGTGGCCACGATACTGCAGTGTGACAGATGTGCGCTGCCTTATGCCAGAACATGTGGTTTAAATGCCAGCAGAGGAAATATTTGCTGAGTCAACTTTTCTTTAAAGCTAAAAAAAAATGCCTCCCAACCTAAAGGTCTATTTTGTTCTGGAAGCGCCTCCATGTCCTGTGCTGAGCTATAAGTTTTTGTGCGGCAGTGCTTTTCTTGCGCTCGCTAGCAAGCCTGCTCTTACAGAAGAAAATCTCTAAAATCAGGAATGATCAGATAGAATTTGAGACTTTCTCTTGGGTTTAATGGGTCCAAAATAAATTTTCAGTAGTGCAACTTGGGTGTCTTTTGCTCTTTGAGTTGAAGCTTCTATCTGTTTTCCAGCAACTGTATCCTCTGCAGCCAGACTGAGTACCATGATAGTTGATCTGAGTGAGCATCCTTTCAGCAGCTGAAAAGCTATGCTGCTCAGCATGTTTCCTGGGCTGTTTTGGGGCAAAATGATGACAAGCTGGTATCATTCTTTTCTTAAAAACCATGTGATTCCTCTTGGTACTTGGCTGTGCTCAGGCAGTTCTCTGTAAGCTCAGTGTGACAAGAGCTTCAAAGGCACAGCAATGCTATACTCACGGCCACGGGCACTTCTTTGTCTGGCACTGTGGGCCCTGGACCACTGAGAGCTGACACCACCCAAATGGTTGTCACGTTTTGCATCCTTTAAAGATGTCCTTTGATCTCTTAACTGATCTGGAACAAAACCATCTTCTAAAGGCAGATAAGGAGATGTTTAAACTGTAGCAAGCAACTGTATTTCGTTGCATGCTGGATGATGCATGTGCTTGCCGGTGGGAACTCCCAGTCTGTGGAAGCCCTCTTGCTCGAGAGGAGTGGGTGGATGGCACTGCATGTCTGTGCGTTGCTCAGATAGAGAGGTCTCACGTTGTTTGACCGTAGGCCGGTCTGCGTTGCATCCAAGCAGATAGGTATACGTGTCCTAGGACAACAGGCTGCACCTTCTACGAAGTCCATGGAGCCCAAGGGGAATGGAGGGGAAAAGGTAGGAAAGAAATAGTAAGAAAACAGCCTGGATTTGGGGCGGTGAGCAAGAGTGCAAGGGCCAGTCTGGCTGTAAGCGAGAAGGCACTTAAAAAAGATCTTAAGGCTGTGAGGTCTGGTTACACGTATTTACTAGAGGAACTTTACGCTAATATTTTTCTTCCCTTCATTGCAATTCATCTGCTATTTGAGCTGCAAAGCTGTCTTCTAGCAAGCACACATGGACTTAAGTAAATAGCCGGACCTACACCTCTCTCCAGTGAATAAACACTTTCCTCTCTGAACATTTTCTTAGCTAGCTCTTAGGCCTGGAATGCAAAATATTTCACATTACCAGTGGGTGTTGCTACTGCTTTCATTATTTGGGAGCTTGGAACAAATGCTTATTTAGCAGCAGATAGACTTGGGTACAAGCGTGCTATTTGTAAAGGCAGTTGCTGCTGCAATGTTGGAAGGAAATTCCCCCTGAGATCAGAGGGCATGTCCTTGTCCAGGCCCCAGGGAAACGGGTCTTGTTCTCCTAACATGAGTGGCGGTCTCATGGGCTGGGACAGCTCTTTGGAGGCCCGGAGAGTGATGCTTGGCAGATGCACAGGAACATTCTCCTTTATGAGGACTTAAGTCATGTAGGCTGTTAACGTTGGGTTTGAGGGGTTTGCGAAAGCTGTGAACCAGCACAGTGGATTTTGCTATATGAAAGAGGAAGCTCTACCAATTCACCCCTCTAGGCCCACAGGCGAAAGCCCCTGGTACGCTGATACCTCCTGGAGAGGGCTGCTCATGCCCAAGATGGGAGAAGGGCAAGTGTGGTGTCTTTTTAACTTTGTAAGAAATCCACTGTTTTTTGGAGGAGAGGAGGGTGGGAGAAGAAGAGATGATGATTTGACAATCAGTAACAAGTTAGCTCTTGGGCATCAGTGTGCATTGCAGCATGGCAGAGGCGTCACACTGGGTGGCCTGTTGCCATGTCATGCTCCTTGCCTGGAGTATGCTGGGAGCTAGCACCCAAAAGCTGCTTGTAAACATCCTTAGTCTGTTAGAAAAGCTGACGTTAATATTGCACAGAGGGGTTAAAGGGCTGCACTGTGAATTCAACGCACCTTTTGTGCTGGCTTGCCTGGAAGGAGCAATCCCACAGCTGGGCATGGAAGGATTTGTTACCTGAGAGAGAACTGACGGGGAGCAGATAGGGATGCTGTCTTTCAGGCTTTTCACCTGGCAGCCTGCTAGAGCAGGGGCTGTTCCTTAGGCTTTGTCACGGTTGGGAAGCTCTGCATGTGGTTCGTGTCTTGTTCCCAATGTCCTTGTGAGCTTTAAGCAGTCCAGATGTGTTGTGCATCTCTTACCTTTAAGGGAGATTGTTCAGAGGGAGTATGAGTAAGGTGGGAGACCCTGGGATCTTTCAGAAGCTGTTCGCCCACTTCCTAATGCCAAGGCTATTGAACTACCGCATAAGAAAGCAAGCAGATGGCATTTTGATTCTGGAACATGTGGCCTGGGCAGGATCCAGCACTTCCACCTCCTCCATCCCATGTGACCCTGTCAGGATCTGTTGTGTTTGTTGTGTTGATGAGCTGTCAGCTCTCCATTCGTCTCTCCTCTTCCTCATCTGTTGCTGGGGGATCTGATCCAGGTACTGCTTTCTGGCATTGCTCTTGGATGGTATGTGAGGGAGCAGTGTCCCGTCAACCTCTCAAGCCACACGGTGCCAGCAAATCCACCTTGCGTTGTAATGGGAACTGTTGCTATTGCTGTTTGGTTTTACCAGACAGCTGGTATCTCTAAACAAAAAATAGCCAGACTGGAGGATCATCATGAGGAAGACTATCTCCTGTTTTACTTTTCCTGTGCCTTCTGAACATACCACTGTACAGGCAGTGGGAAAGAAGAGAGTCTTGCAAGGCATGCCTTTATATGAACGTAGTTTGGTTTGGGAACTAGACCAGAGTGCAACAGAAGCTTTGCAGGATGATCATGAGCATCTGTGGCCTCAGGGAGCGGAGCACCGGAAGAATAGCTGTCTATGGTTTCTTCTGGATATTCTCCTTCTTGGGAGATGAGCACAGGCTGGTTGTAGCGAAGCTTCTGTGGACTCTCGAGGTTGGAGACACATTCGGTATATTAAGCAGCTGAAGCCCTCTGGGTCCAGGCTGTGTCTGTGGGTGCTGCTTGAACTCAGGTTAAATAAGAGTCCTGTTCAAAGATTTGTCCAAGGTTTCGTCTTGCCTCTGACTGCTTTGGCACATGGAAGCACGGTGAGGGTGAGCCTATGCCACCTTGTCAAGGCAGGGACTCGATTTCTGGTCATTCCATTGTTCTGGGGAAATACTTGGCAGCAAGCGCTGTTCTCCTGCGTTTACCTGTGCCTCCTTTTAATCTGTACGGCCCCTGCCATGTAGCTGTGTAAGGTCTTCAAGCCAAGCACGAGTGGTCTTTGTTTTGAAGTAACAATTTGTGTTGGCAGCCAGATCTGCAGTGCATGTGCTTTTTGTTGACTGCTGCTTCGGCTCCGTTCCTCTAGCTTTAAAAAAAAAAAATTAATACAAGAATGTTTTTCCTGAGCCTAAAAGGCTGAGCCTTACAGTACTTCTAGTCTTAATTAAAGCCTTGTCTTTTTCAGGGAAGCAGTCTTTGTCTGTGTGCAAGACAGGGTGCTTTCTTCTCCTCTGAGAGGTAACTAATATGTGCTGTCTGATCAGCAGAGAGGTGAGGGAGACTTCAGAGCGGTTTGCAAGCTTCTGAAAGCCTGGTCTGTGTGCCTGGCATGAAGAGTTTTGGTGTACCTGCCTAGCCTGTATGTCTTAGAGCACTTTGGAGCTTTTGTTGATACTCTTTGCAGACTAATACTGCCTAGGGCTGCTCCTTTAAATTGGTCACCTTTCAAAAATCCATCCTCTCTGTTATCCAGTTTTGACCCTTTGAAGTTGTTCTGGAAGGACTTCCCTTGAAAATGCTTTTGGATCCTCAAAAATATTTGGTGACATCCAGGTGAGGCTCAGGTTGCTACTTAGAACATTCCTGTTGGTAGTGAACAAATGAATGCTGAGCTGTCAGCGTGCCCCAAAGAGCAGAAATGAAAACTAGCCAGATCCAACCACAGGACAGTTCAGACTTGGTCTTGGCCAGGGTGGAATGTTGCAGTGATGAGTACTGGTGAACCCTTTCCCATTGCACAGCAGGTGAACACAAGCTGTGCATCTGGAGAGGCGCCATGGCTTGTTTTAACCAGTGATTCCTCATGTGGGATAGAGTTTGCTGCTGGGATGTGACCTGTCTTCTTGTCAAGTTAAGCTCTGAGTTGAATGGAGCAGGCAGAAAGTTCGGCATTTGTGGACTAGGGTGTACAAAGAGTCCCTGAGTCTGTGTGCATTGAATCCATCGCTGTCAGTTTGGACCTCTGAAGGTGGGATGTCGTGGATCAGTGTTCATATTGTGAGGATGGTGAATGAAGAAAACTGATAAGAGCAGACTTCTGTCTCAGAAGTGGGCTGACACATTTGACTTTGGGTATGTGAACCCTCCTGCTCTGGAAAGCTAGATGGTGTGGACTGGGAGAAAGCAGTGACATGCACAGGGTTGCTGCCTGTGCTTGGAGCTGATGTGGGAAGGGGCTCAGGAAGTGAGAGAGCATTAGGAGTCTACTTGTATTTCAGCTCCTGGTTGATACACGTTCAGTTCCGACATGACTTCTGTCCTGGAGTTCAAGAGCATTTGTGAGTGCTGTGCACTCAGACCTTGGTGCTAACGACAGATCCTTGTTTTTACAGTAGCTCTAAGGTGATAGGGTTTATGACTTTTCCTCTCCTGCCATGTTGTTGTAACATGAGGTTTGTTCCAGCATCAGGATTTTACACCTGGATGCAGCTGAGGCACCCTGAAAAGCAGCCAAGACAGCACCCTACTGCTGTTGATACAGGCACGCCAGTGAGTTGGTTTCTTTCTCTGTCACCCCAAGCCAGAGGGCTCTCTCCCCAGAGCCATGTCACAGGGAGGCCAAGTCCCATTCTGGCTGCAGAGGCAAAGCTCATATGCCTCTGGACAGCTCTGTGCAGGGTTGTCCTTGCTATTGAACTTGCTGCTGGCGCAAGATAGACATGGTGTTGCTTAAGATCAACTATAAACATTCTCCTCGTTGGGGTTGCTCGTTGGCCTCTTTAGGAGCACAGAGGAAGCCTTTGATTCCAAAACGTAGAGTGACTCTCCAATGGTAAAGCAGGACAAGCGCCTTGCAAGTGCCTCTGTTGCTCTACACACAGTGTGCTTTGTGTGTGCTGGCTCTGCTGCGGGGAGGCCCATCATTTGCGTGGCACGGAGCTTCTCCATGGTGCTGGCTCTGCTGAAGTCGCTGGCAAGTGCCTGTGTAAGGGGAAGCTTTTGTGGGAGGAAAGGTTATGGTTTTTGCCTTTCCCAGCAAAGACAAGATCAGAGAAGATAAAACCAGACAGTCTTGGAGGGTGCCTCATGGGGCAGTAACTCTCCCAGACCATCCATGGATGGGTTTGTGCTGTTGAGGACGAGTTGCTCAGTTGCCTCTGCAGCTGCCATGGAGAAGGGACTAACACTGAAAGTCTCTTCCAGCAGTTGAAGAATTGTGCAGATTGTCTCGGACCAAAGAAAACCGAGCTTTCTGTGCGTTACTTGGCATTCTTTTTTTGTTCCTACCCCTCTATACTGCCTGCTGTATGGGAGCCTGGGAGACATCTGAGAGCATGTGATGCTTAGTATGGGAACTCCTGGTTTGAGCCACCTCCTGTACCAGTGAGATGGCTGGATGTCAGCTGGTTGTCTTGAGATCACTCTTTCTTCCAGCCCTGTTTGAACAGATGTTTATCTGAGATGTTATTCTAAGCAAAAGCCAAGCTACGAAAGCAATGTGTGGGTTTTTTTGTCTGCTCAGTTAGCTCCTGATGGCTCACCCTGCATGCTTTGTGTGCTTGCAGCCTTCAGATGCGTAAGTGGAGGAGCTGCTTGCTGGGCCCTCGCCTGGCACAGCAGCATTGACCCTTCTGCCCAGGTCCTGCCTCTGTCTCGCTGCGTTGTTGCTCTGGCCCAGGAGCAGCTGTTCCTTTTACGGTTGTGCCTCCTTGTCTTCCCTCTTCCTGGTTCCTCTTTATCCGTGGCATGTCATGTGTCCGCTTCTCAGGTTTTCCCATTGCTTGGCTTCTCTCTGATGCCTGCCTGTGAGCGCTCTTTTGTGGTGTGGCTTTGGCTTCCTCGTCCCATCTTGAGATTGCTTTTGTCTCCTTGAGCCAGGCCTCCAGTTCATGACAGGTGGTGAAAAATTAGAGCAGAGTTAGGGCAGGGCTGCTGAGATGTTCAAGTGATTCTTGGAAATCAGAGGCTTTTTTTGACAAGAATTCTTCTACTCAGCTAAGGAAAAGTCTCAAAACTATGTTGCCTGCTTCATTAATTGAATAGTTAACATTCTGGCAAGGAGATAAGCACCTAGGGAATAGAGCGTTACGCTAGGCATCCTTCGGTGTCACACTGTGTTCCTGTGGTCTTGCTCGGATTTGGTCCTGCTTCTCCCTGCCTGGAGATGCTTTTTTCTGTATGGCTCTCATGCAGACAAAGACGTGCCATGGGTTTGATGGAGCAATTCATTTTACTTGGATTGTCAAGCATCCACTGTGAGCAGCCAGGAGCCTCCTGATATCTCAGCATGACTTCTTACCCTCCAGGACCTGGTTGTTGGGTGTCTGTTGCCAATGTTTGTGTGCTTCCTTGGCATGTGGTCACTTAGGCTCTCCTGGTGCTTTTCCCACTGGTGGGTTAGTGACTGTAAAATAAGAATTGTTTGTTCTCCAGATACGATGTGAATCGGCTGTCCTGCCACTGTGGAGAAAAGCACTTATTTTTCAAGGAGAATTGGTTAGTATGAATTTCTGTCTCTGAGTCCATTACACGTGAGCTTTTTTTAATTTGCCACTGGGGCTTTGCATTAGATCTGCATTCTGCCTAGTTATCGATTTGTAAAAGTAGTCCAGAAAGTTTCCTGCTTGCGTATTCTTCCCACTTAGTGGCTTTTTTACATTTTTAGCTGATTTGTAATGTAGCACTGTCTCATACAGAAGTTAACTTTTAATTAATATTGCATAATCAGATAAAACATTAGCTTCTCTGTCTGCTTTCCCATTTTTGTGGCTTTTAGCACAGATTCATAAATGAAATTAATGAAAATGAGCAAGGAACTGTTCCCTTCTGTGCCTTCTTTGCTTTCAGAGGTTGATACCGCAGGTCCGGCCTCCCCAGTGATGTTTTCCCCAGGAGGCAGGTCCTGGGCCTTAGCTGGACTGCAGCGCTGTCTTGCACAGCCGTAAATGGTGATTGTGAAACGGAGCTGGTCTTCAACTTTCCAGCAATGAAAAGAGAAGGAGCTGGGTGAAATCTGCAGACCTGCAGGGTGTAGTTGGAGAAACATATGGGGAGTTGTCAGTAATGCTTTGTAACCAGGAGGAAGGCAGTACCGCATGGACTGAAAACGGATGTGCAATGCACAGCAGGCGGTGTTAACTAGCGTCCCTGAAACACTTGTGAGGGGTGTTAGAGAAATGATAATGAAACCAGGGAGAAGCCTCGAGCAACCAGTCGCTCTTCCCGAAGCTTCAGATGGAGGCAGAGGTCAAAACCCAACAGTGAAGAGCCCATATAAATAGGAGATGCACCAATGCAGCTAGTGGAGCGAGGCCTATTTCAGGTGTCTCCTTAGTGCCTTTTTGGCAGCTCCACTTGTCTCTGCCACTGCTGCGTGCCTGGTCCAATTTTTAGCTTGCAGCACCACGGTGGCTGCTAGGAAAAGCTAGGGTGTGTTGTCAGGAGCCCCTTTCCTGGGATTTTCATCCCTTTCTGTGGGAGGGGAGCAAACAGGTCAAACTTGCAGTAAACCAAGTGGCAAAGCAGGATGCTCCAGAGACTCACTTGCCTCAAGCTGGACCCACGGCACAGCCTTGCTCTGTGGGGAGTACTGCTGCAGGATTGCCCCTAGTCCCCAAGCTTGTCTACCATCCCCTTGCTCCTTATGAAGGCACAGTGGCTGGGTACATGCTTGTGGATGGGCCATGCAGAGGCATCTGCATGCAGAGGTGCACAACTGAATCCCTGCAGCAGTCGTCAGTGCCTGGGTGTCATTTTCAAGTGTATGATACCAGATGAACCATTTGTCCCATGAGCTATAAGCTGTCTGGAGACCTTGGCCAGCTGGATCTTCCTGGTTTCATGGCAAATCCATCTGAGCCTCCACAGACAGATAACTAAGGGAAACTTAGCTGTAAATACACCACTGTGACCTGGAGAGAGATTTAAAATATTTATCCCAGAGCAGGGCTTGGGAGATAAATAAGCTCCTTGTTTGCTTCCTTGCATGCAAGGCTCTGGAGTGCAGCTGTCCCTTTGTCCCCAGCTCTGAGAGTCTTCTTTGGGGCTGAAGGGTTGCTTTTGAGTGGGCTTGAAGTCCTTGTAGATAGCGTAAACATATAGCTGTCGGCAAAATGGAGAAGGGGACATCAAGGGTATTTGTGCTGGTGTAGATATGAGTTCCTGTCAGCACGCTCTTTCCCTTTGTCAGCCCTCTCAGCTGCTGTCCCTGTTTTGTTGTTCTCGGGGTTGTCTGTGGAGCTTGCTGGTGAACCATGTCTGGCTTGGGGTCTGCTGGGTAAGGTTGTAACCCTTCTGCTTGGCCCCTCAGAAAGCGAGATCTGCAAGATGTCCTGACCAAGCACAACCGAGAGCCAGTGCAGGTTTGGGTGGTACTGGGGAGGTTTTCATCTTTCCAGTGGGTTTGATGGCCACATGCAGAGAAGCAGCTCACTCAAGCAGCTTCAGTGCCAAAACAGCTTCTTTCTCCAACAAACAGACCTGGGAGAGCAAGAAGGGCTTGCTGGCTGGAGCGTGCCATGTTCAGCGCAGCCTTGGCTTGGGTGCTGACCCAATAGCCTCGCTGCATTGAGAGGAGCTGGCTCTGAGCAGCAGCCCTGATGTCTCTGATGGTGCGCTAATGAAGTGGCTGGCTTTTGCTTGGAGGCCTTGTGTGCATGCTTCTTCACACTGCCTCCCTTGCCCTGGCCTCCTCCTCCCCCTTTCCACCTCCCTCTTTTGTCTCCGAGTTTCCATTCTCTTGGCTGGCTGGGGCTCCTGTTTGCTGAAGGGAAGTGCCATGCAGCTTTATGGAGCTTGCTCTGGTTTTTCCCATCATCTCCTGGAATGACGTTTCAGATGGAACAGGAAAAAAGTGAAGCCCTGGCCAGGGGCTTGCTCTGCACGTGCAGCACTGTTGCAGAGGAATCCCTCTTGGCTGGGCTTGGGAAGACAGGAGCAGCGTCAGCCCTTGGCCTTCAGCCTGAGTGAAGGGGCATGAAGGTGTAGCAGTGAGCGCTCGTGTGATTCCTGGAGGTGGGGTCCCCAGCCCCGGTGCAGTGAGTTCTCAAGCCATACAAACCATGCGAGTGAAGCAATGCAACCTCATTGTTGCAGGGTCTTGCCTCCAGCCCTGGGGTAAGGAGTGCTGGGCCCTGAGCTAGCTTTGTCACAGCTCTTCCCCGCTGACAGGATCTCCCTGGCTGTTCCACACCACCTGGGCTCTCTTCTAACACCAGAGGGGTTTGCTTGGTAAAGGCCTTTGCATTTTCACATGCCCCTTGCCTAAACTGTGGAGGAAGCACCATTCTTCAAGGTCATTGCACAGAGAGCACGTGGCTCTGCCTAGCACCTGTCTGCCATCTTTCCTTTTGTGGGAGAATCTTTGCTGTGCTTGTCAGAGAGCTTGGCCTCCAGGTCATCTGTGTCTCCAGCCTGCTGTGCCCTTCCAGTAGCACGCATCAGCTATAAGTGTCAGCATTTCTGGGGAAGCTGGGGAGTTGCTCAAGGTCTCTGAGCGAGCCTGGCAGAGTTGGTTGGCAAGACCAGTGGGTGCAGCAAACCTGTGTTGAAGTCACCCTTGAAGCATTTTTGTTTCTCACTGGGGCTTGGCACCACAGCCAGTGATGTCTGCTCAAGAACCTTTGGCTGATGCACCATTAAAGGTGGTTTAATTGAACCAGCAGGATTCCTAGCTCCTGTACTGGTCTTGTGGCCTTCCTGTCTCACTTGTTCCTCAGTCCATTTATCTGCCACCAAGATACTGTCCTGGCCTTCCTGGGGGTCCCATGGCCACCACTGCCTGCACTGTTCAGCAAGCGAGGGCCCACCTGCCTGGACAAATCAAGCTTTCTTCACAAGCCAGATGCTGAGTGGTGCAGACAGATGTTAGCACGTATCTGTGCCCTGAGTGTTTGGACAGGAGAAGCTGGTCTGGCTGCAAATTCTGCCCTATCCCTCTCCCAGCTGCCATCAGGAGTCTAGGGCTCTCTGTTCTTGTGCTGAGCCTTTTTCTCGGTTACACTGGTATTTTCTCCTGTTGCGCTTGCCCGAACGCTTCCTGCTTGCTTTGGGACTGGGGCTGTGGGCAGCGAAGGCTGCAGGCACGTCTCCGCTGTGTGTGACAGCAATCTCTTCCTGTGGCCAGCTGCACCCTACTGCATTACTGCAAGCACTGCCTCAGTGTTTGCTCCAGCAATTGATTTGCAGTGTTCACCCTCCAGTGGCTTTATTCTGATTTCTTGTGATAATTGCTCAGAAATTGGGCTTAGCTGTTCCCAAGTATGAGATCCTGGGCCTGAAAGAGCAGGGAGGGCTGCTGACCACAGGGGAGAAAATCCCTCGTGGCTTGCAGACTCTCTGAATGGTTCTAGGGAGGCTAACTGGACTTGTGATAAGTGGTTGTGGGTTTGGTTTTTTTTTTGCTTGGTTTGTTTGTTTGTTTTAATTCTAAACCTTGGTTTAGACAGCAGAGTTGTCTTCTCAAAGGTTGCTTGGAGGCTGTTTTGAAAAGCACCCCTCCATGCAGAGAGTAGCAGAGAGAGGTGCCGCGGGCCACTGGGGCAGAGCTCAGACTGCGGTCCCGTTGCAGAGCAATTGCCGCTGGCTGGTAGACCGGCAGCCATGAGGTTTTCAAACAAAGGCTTGTACCTGCTGTATGTCATAGGGCTCCTCACGGGGACTGTGAGGGTGGCTAGGATTTGGGAAGTTGTAATCCTGTATTGGCACACAGGAATGGAGGTGAGGGAAGAGTGGACCCGTTCTGCAGTTTCAGTTTGTGACCCAAGTGTGGGATGGATGAGCAGATCCCCTGAGCTGTTACAGGATAGGAATGTCTCAGTGCCTACTTTCATTCTGAATTGCTTCTCCTCTGGACCAGTAGATCCCACCTGGAAGGTTGCGCATGGATGCTAATGGCTGTGCTACAGGCTGATTCACCGTGGTCCTTCGTGAAGCACGTGGAGAATAGCTAGATCCATGGCCTGCATGGTGATGCAATAACTGATGAGCAGTAGTGGTGTGCAGGCATCGCATCTCCTGCAAGCGAGTCTGGAGCAAAGCACAACGAAAGGGAGAGGTTTGGTGGTCATCAGAGCAGACCTGTACTCTCAGGGCAGGTGTGCGATACAACTGTAGGGGCAAATATATGTTTTTCCAAGTCCCTCATTGTCTTGATCCACGCAAGTACAGCCATGCTGTTTACCCCAGGCTTGGAGCTACTAGGCTTTGGTGCAGTTCCTCCTGGCTCATGGAGCCAAAGCTGCTGAAGCTGAGCATTTATTGGAAATGCTGTTTTGTACCTATCTGGTTGTTCTGGGGACTCGAAGCAGGAATGTTGGGGTTTTTTTTCCCTAGATGCAGCCTGATCTTTTTTGTTGTTTCTTCAACTGGAATGGGAAGCGATGTAGTTTTGAAAGCTGTATATGATGGGTGCCTGAAGACCTTTCAGATGTTGGACTTGATCAGATCAAGCCTGCCGTATTTACAGCGCCTAGACTACAACAAACGATTCCCATCTGGCCTGGTGGGAGAGAGAAGTTTATTGCAACTCTACTCATCTGACAGGCTTTCTCAGCTAGAATGTCTTGCACAGAGGAACATGGCTGGCTAGAAATCATTTGGAGATGCAGATCTCTTAGTGTTTGTCTTGGCTGCTGTTTCTGTGGTATCTGCTAAGCGGTGGAATAGGCTATGTGTAGAGCAGGTGTGCTCCAAACAGCTGCTTTATGTTGCTGTAAGGACCAACCCATGAGGCGGGAGAGTTGCTTGTGTTATTAAGAATTCGTGATTTTTTTTCCCACTTCTACAGCTTCAGCTGGCGCAAATGAGCCTGCTGGCTCTGTTTGTGACCAGGAGGGGAGGAAAAAGCTGACCCATGTGTTGTTCCCAATACTGGCATGTCAGAAATCTGTGTTTATAGGAGCATGTTCATAATGAACTGTGCCAGGAAACACATGGCTTGCTTGAGCCATGAATGGGAGGTCTGTATGGGGCCCTGCGCTCACTGGAAGCCTTGTGAGGACGAAGAACAGATGCTGACATGCGTTAGTTACTCTGTGGCAGCCTGCGTCCTCTGAGTTTCATCCTCTGGATGCAGTGGGTGGGGAGCAGGAGGTGGGATCAAGATACTAAGTGCTTGGTGGGCCCAGTGATGGCAGAGAGGACAGGACAAGACGCCGGGCAAATCAGTTTTGCTGCATCCTCGTCTTTGTGGTTCCCCTGGTCTGGGGAGGGCTGGCCTGCTCCTCTGCAGGCAGATGGTGGCTGTTTGCAACAGAGGCTGGGTTGGAGGGAGCCTGAGTGTTGCAGGCAAGCAAAGAGGTGCTGCTGACACCTTGGAATGATGACTGTGGATGGGGAAGAGAGAGAAAAGAAAGGTTGTATGGAGTCTACCAGGGCCCAGATGTCACAAGGGCAATGTTGGTTTGCATGCTACGCCTGGCTGCAGCAAGAAGGAAAGGCTGCTAGGTGCGCAGCGCTTTGGTTTCTGGAACATTGCTCTCCTGAAGAATCCGTTGCCAAGCCTGCATGGGCTAAGCTGATGGTGAGGACTGCACATCCTTGTTCTTTACAGAGGGCTCAGCGCTTCCTCTGACCGGCAAACTTGGGACGCTTCAGCCCAGTGATTTGGTTGCCCAGCCTTTGGAAGCAAGCTGGGCCTTGAACCCAGAGTCTGCTGCTTTGGTCCAAGAGTGGTTAAAAGCAAAGTCCCGATGGTGGAGGCATTCTAGAGGACTTGACAATGGACGGAATTGCTACCTGAAGATAATGTTTAATAAATTGCTTCTAAAGACAAGACCTGTTCGATAAGGTTTTCTGGAAACGTGTTGTTGACACCTGTGAGAGTCCAGGACCCCAAAGCCTAACGTGGTCTCTGCTGTGCCTTTTGTGGCCTTGGGATGGAGCACGGGTTGTGGTCTCTTCTGAAAATATGTCTGTGGTTGCCTTTGATGTCAGACTTCTGCTGTGGCCTGCTGTCTTCCCCAGAGATCACGGTGATGAATCGGTCCCGTGTTTGAGGCTGCCCATGTCCATCCCGTGTTGAGCTCCTTTGCAACATGTGACCTGAATGTGAGCTTCTCAGTCCTAGATGCTCTTTTTATTTCAAGGTCTGCGTTTCTTGTGGCTCTTGGCTCTTCTCCAGGATCGTAGGGAGCCAGGTAGTCTTTGTAGCTGTGTCTTGGGTTGTTGGTTTTGCTTGGGGTTAGCAGCAGCTAAGTGTGCAGCTGAGGCATGCAGTGGCAGCTTCAGAAAAATGCTCTGCCAGTGTCTTCCTTGCCTTGTTACGGGTCTCCAGAGCTGGGAGCAAGTGCTGCAGAGTGATATGAATCTAGAGTGCCTTAGCTCATCCAAACCTTCCTTTTCCCCCACTGATTCCTTATCCAAGAGGAGTAAGTAGCCTGAGTTGCTTTGCAGAGGCGTTGTTTCCTCAATGAGCGATGGCAGTGGCAGAAGCATAAATGTCATAGTCTGGATATGGTGGGATGGTGAAACATGAGCAACGGATTCCCAGGTGTCAAGAAGCTATCTCTGCCACCTTGCTTTGCTGAGGTTTGTTATTTAAGTTCTTGGTTGGTTGCGTAGTAGAAAGTGGTGTTAACGTCTCCATCCTGTCCTTTCATTCTGAGGCTGGAGGGCTGCAGCCTGGGGATGGACTTCAGCTAATCCCACTGCCTGCCTCAAGTTAGCGGTGGGGGCTAGGACATCTCTGGGCAGATCATCCTCCTCTCTCTCAGCTGTATCCCTGGCCTCCTCTCTGCAAGAAAGTGCACTGTGTGGTTGCTGCAAGGTTAGCCGGGGCCTTCCCCAGGTCAGCTGCTGTGCTCCGTGCCCCTTGAGCGTTGCAGAGGCCCCTGCAGGTTTGGGGAGCCAGAGAGAGCAAACCCCTGCCTGTGTGCTGTAGCGGTGCCTTTCTAAGGAGCGTGGCATCTTTGCTAACTATCAAAGAAAACTTAACAGGGAAAAAATGTTTAGCTGTGTGTTATATGCTGAGGTGGTAGTGTAGATACAGCCAGCTCTGACCTCAGGAGGGTTGCAAGCTAGTTGTTCGTCCCCAGGGAGCACTGGCTCCACAGTAGAGCCGTTGAGCTCCGTTGCTCTGATGTAGGAGCATTTGAGGTCCTTTCTGTTGAGAGGCAAGAACGGACGCCGGCCAGCCATGTCATCTGCTGTGAGTTACCTACCTCGTGTACCTAACTCCTTGGAAGAGCTAGCGGTGGCAGTTTTTGCAGCTAGCTCCTTCCATCGCAAGGTGGTACCTGCGGCTCTTGGTTTTGTTTCCTGTAAGCCAGATGTCCCCCTCCAAATCCGGGGCAGATCTGAGATAGCCTGCGGGCAGAGGGGAAGAGGAAGGAAGTTGGTTTCCCTTTGGGGAGGAAGGATGCAGTTTGGGTGCTCTGGGCTGTGCTGCCCTGGGCACCGCGGGTAAGTTGCAGCTCTTCTAATCTGCTGTTCCAGATGCAGAGCCTTAAAGGGGCTGGCTTGCATATCTGGCTGAACTGACTGAGGATGAACTTTGCTGTTGCTGAAGTGCCCTTGGAATCAAGTCTGCAGAATAATGCTACTGGGGCCTGGCTGGAGAGCGGGGCTGGGCTACAAGCTGCAGAAGCCCTATAGCGCTGGGCTTACTTTTCAAAACAAGAAACCTCAAGCTTGCACAAAGTCCTCTCCCAAGTTCCATTCCCATGCTTTTAGTTACTCGTTTGGTTGCAGGCAACTTTGGTATTACTCATATCCTTGCATCAGCTGCGGTGTCTCAAGAGGTTGGTAACCTAGACTCTTTTGGGTATGAAGTGAAATGGATCCTTTCCTTTTCCCCTTTCTGCCCTCTGTCCGGATCGCTTTTAGCTTGGTGAGGAGGTGGCTGGGAACTGGGCAGTGGGCATGCCTGAAGGTGGACAGCGTGGCGTCGAGGGGATCATGAATCTCCCATGGGCCTGAGGATGTGGAACGCTGCAGTGTGCTTCCAGCTCTGCTGGCATGGCAGCCATGGGAAACTTTGCTGAGGCTAGACATCACCTGCTGTGATCTGTGATGGCTTGCTTTCCTCCACACCTACTGCTCAGTGCAAGCGCTCCAGGCAAGCAGGGCGCTGCCATGCTGCAGCACGTGCTGCTGCCAGCCGACTTGCCTGTTGCTTCCCCAGCACAGCTGTAGGTCAGTGAGATGGCTGCAGAGACAACAGGGATCGGGGGCTGTGCAGCAGCTGAAGCCCTTGTGGTTGAGGTTGCATTCCCAAGCGATATTGTTAGGCAGGGAGACCAGTGAATTTGGATTGCCTGTCTCCAGGCAACCACCTTCTGAAGCCGTTTTCCTTGCAGTGGTGGGAGTGCACCCTTTTGCACGCTTTCTTGCTTGCCTTCATGAGAGATTGCTTCCAAAGCGCTTGAAATCGGCCCTTCTCCCTGCAGAACGTGGTGCTGGGAGCCAAGGCCGACAGCAGTCAGCATGTGCTGAATTGACCTTTGTCTGCTTTCTTTTCTGCAGCCAGCTGGTAACCAGAACAGAGCGCCTGCATGGCTGGATGCAGCCAGATTTAGGAATATGCTGTCACGGTCCCTTGGCAGCCACATCCGGCAATACCTAGGGAAGCACAGGCTGCTCTGTGACCCAGAGCTCTTGGGTGGGGTTTAGTGTGTGGAGGAGGATTCTTCAGCTCTTCCATCGCCGCAGAGAGATGCATCCAGAACCATCCCAGGGCTGCTGTCAGACCCTGGGGTCAATCACTGCAATTTCAAAGAAACATCTGAACTGCCCAGGAAGCTGCTTGCTCTCTAGTATTTTGGTGACTGACTTCCTCTGTGAGAAACACCTTTGTTCAGGCTGGGAGTGTGGCAAGCTCAGGCAGCCCTGTCCCAGTAACTGCTGGAGAGATAGCCTTGAAATGACTGTGCTGGAATCCAAGCACAGTTCTGTCTAAAGTCCCCCCATCCGGGACTGGTTTTGGCAGATGTGCTTTGACATACGTTTCTCGTAATGCAGTGGTTTTGGCTGTCCGGACACCCTTGAGAACAGCACGTGCTTACCTTACTGCTATCTGCCTATCCCCCATGCTCTAACCGTACCCTGCTTTTTCTGTCTTGCAGCTGTGGGGACGCGGGCAGTGGTCCTTTTCACCAAGGAGCCGTACTCCCAGGATGCCCTGCATGGCCGCAGTGCTATCCTCCGCTGTGAGGTGGAGGAGCCGACAGATGTGGAGTTTGAATGGCTGCAGAACGGGCTCCCCGTTCAGGACACGGAGCAGCGCTTCAAGGAGGGCAGCAACCTCCAGTTTGCCGCCATTGATCGGCACCGGGATGCTGGGAACTTCCAGTGTGTAGCAAGGAACTTGCTTACAGGGGAGGAAGCTCGCACAGCAAATGCATCTTTCAATATTAAGTGTGAGTGGTGGGACAAAGGTAGTAAGGCACATACCACGAGCCTGGTACTGCCCATCGTTGACAGGGCAAAGTGCTCTCTTGAGAGGGCCTGAGACTGGAAACAGCTTTGCCGGGCTGCCTGCTAATGCGTGTGGGGGTGATGGTCAGACAGGGATTGGATGGCATGAACTGTGCAAGTGGGAGTCCTCTTCAGGTACCGTGTCCTTCGTGCCTTCTGGGCCACTTGTGTCTTCTGATGTCCGCAAGGCCATAAGAGATGCTTTCTCCTGCCGCCTTCCCCATTTGTATGTATGAAACAGGGATGTTACTGCACCAAGTGCATCCTGAGCACTGCAAATCCTTTCAGAGCCCCTCTTATTCCTCAGAGAACAGCTACACAAGGCAAAATAGGACATGTGCAAGGTGGATGTCCCTTTATTCCATGCTGTCTTGAAGGCTTATGTGTGTGTAAGCATGCTTGTGCCCTTGCTGCCTGCTATGGTTATTACTGAGTCAGCATCCACCTGGGCTCTGTAGGTTTGGAGAGCCAGCTGTGTTGATATTCTTTGATCCTACAGGGATTGAGACAGGCATTGTGGTGCTGAAGCAGCCGGCCAGTGTAGCTGAGATCCAGCCCTCCTCCACAGTGGTGCTGCAGTGTCACATCGACGGCCACCCGCGGTAAGGGTTGCCTCCCGAAGAGTGGACCCTGCCATGGGTCCACCCTGCACCTTCACTGCGTGCTCTTCCCCTCTGTCTCTCTGTCTCTCTCTCCTCTCTCCTGCGAGGATTCAGTAGAATCTAGGGAAGGCGAAAGGCAGGATTGAGCCTGTGGCTGAGCACCGGGGGAGAAGGCAAATGGCTTCCTCAGAGCCGTGTAGCAAGGAGCACAGTAAGGACAGACTGTCACGGTCCGGTCGCTGAGATGCTTGGTGTGCTGCGGTCACTATCCGTTGCTTTCCAGTCGTGTCCTGTCCACTTGGCTGCATGTCTCATGGCTTCTTGTCTGTGTCAGGACCGGCAGTGGGGATGGAGAGCCAGGGAAATGGGCCATGTCTGGGCTGTCTCTTCCACATATGTGCTCTCTGGGGAGCCCTGCCAGTGCCCTGCACCTGGTCACTGTCTCACCCCTGTCTTGCAGCCCCGCGTGGCAGTGGTTTCGGGATGGTAGCCCTCTCCCTGATGGCCACAGCACCTATTCTGTCAGCAACAAGGAGCGAACGCTGACCCTCCAGGATGCCAACCCTGACAACAGCGGTCTCTACTACTGCTGTGCCCGCAATGCCGTCGGCTTCATCTGCAGCCAGAACAACTTCACACTGAATATCATCGGTAAGTTGTGTTTCGGCTGTTTCTCTGCTCTGCTGCAGGGTGGGAGCCAGGCTGCAGGAGAAGTGTCGGGCTGGTATGACTTTTCTCTGTGCAAAGCCTCTGACCATGGGTGGACCCGACACACCTCACTGAGTTTGAAACCTACCCTGTCTACAGGTGTTAATTTTTTCTCCAGCATCTTTCTGGAGGAGGTCTATGCTGTTGTCTCTGGTATTGGAGCACTAGGGTCCCCCTCCTTCAACAACATTTGGATCTTGAAGGCTGTAGGTGCTGCCGATTTTGCTGCTGTGGTGCCCTGTGGGTGAGATGCCCCCCTGGCCTTCGGAGGCAAGGCCCAGGGACAGCAGGAGATGTTGCCCTTTAGAGAGGTGTTTGGAATTGGACAAGGTGATTTGCAGTCCAGTGACAGGTTTGATGTATTTGCTAGGAACACAGGGTGCTCAGGGCCTTGCTGGAAGCAGAAGAGGCTTCCCCAAAAGCAGCTACCCCATGCAGTCCTGGGCTACAGCTGCATAATTACAGCCATGCTGACATGTCTGCTTCCTTCAGGCCTGTAGTGTGCTCACAGGATGCTCCCACCTCTCTTTTTAGAGTTTTGAGCACTGATGAAGGGACACCTCTGGCCACTCTGCTCTTCTCATCCTGTGGTTTCTGCCTTGCAGACAAGAGCTTTCCTCAGGCGGTGATCGTCCCGCAGGACGTCATCGTGACCAAGAACGAAGAGGCCATGTTTGACTGCCAGTTTGCAGCCGTGCCCCCTCCCACACAGGAGTGGCTCTTTGAAGACAGCCCCATCAGCAACAGATCCAAGTAATAGGGACCCTAGTGATGTGGGCAGGGCTGGGAGGAAAGAGGGCACTCTGGTCCAGAAGCAACAGAGAGGGGCCAAACCCTGGCTGTGTCTGAGGGCAAGCGTTCAGCGTCAAGCTGACCAATGGGATTGGTTTCTGAGCTTAGCTGGCTTGGGTTTAGAAGGACCTTGGTACTTGTGCGTGGCTTTTATCTGCATAGGACTCAGCAAGCGGTTTGTCCTCAAGTGAGTCTGTGGAGCTGTCAGTCCAACATGCCCACATGTGATGATCACTAGAGCTCTCGGCCCCGGGTGTCTGTGTGTGGTGATTTCATGGAGCCAGGGGCAGCTCAAGCCCCAGACACTCACTTAGGACAATTCCCAGAGTTAGAGACGTGTCCTAGTACCAGGTCCCACAGGTGGCGATCCCCAGAATCAGAGCCACCTCCCAGCCCCCGGCATCTGCACGGTGATCACTGGGCCAGCCCATGGCTGTCTTGCACCTCCAGATACCGCTGCATGCTGATCCCTAGAGGCAGGAATATTTCTGAGCCCAAGACACCTATGCGTGGGGGCAGTCCCCAGAGCTGGGGACATCTCCCAGCCCAGGCTGGGACACGGACAGTGGTACTGGAGCCCAGGATGTCTGTGCAAGGTAGGTGGTCCTACATGGGTGCCAGGTGCCCAGTGGCCTGGCAGCTCCCAGGCACCACCTTGTGCCCCTCACCCCCTATCCTTACTGTGCCAGCTTGCAGAGCTGGCCCGGTTTGGTGATGCATCTTATAGTGGGAGCTCAGTTCTTCTCCAGGAAGGAGACTTCTCTTAGCTCATTTCCTCCATGAAGGATGTGTCTCACCATCTCCTCGGTTTTGTGTTTCTGCTCCCCCTGTGCTGGGAAGCTTTGGCTCAGCACAGAATCTCCCTCTTGCTTCCAAGGGCTCGTGCAGGACATCACGGGGCGGTGGCTCTGTTCCATGTCCTGCAAAGATGCCCACTGAGCCCTGCCTCTCCCCATGTGCCCAGGACCACCATCTTTGCCAACGGCTCCCTGCTGATCACCCAGGTGAGGGCTCGCAGCACTGGTGTCTATAAGTGTATTGGCCATGGGCAGAAGGGGAAAGTTCTTGTGCTGAAGGCAACTCTGCGGCTAGCAGGTGAGATCCTGGGGCTGATGACGGGGTGGGCAGCGGGTCCCAGAGTTGCAATGTCACTCTGGTGCTATGTGAGAATATAGTGATGTGTCAGTACATGGAGAACTGCTTGGTTTGTCTGTGGAATGGCTCATCCTTGCTGCCTGGATGAGAGGAGCAAATATAGCTTGTGCAGTCTCTCCCTCAGCTGGTGCCTTCCACGGGGACGATGATGCTGGTGGGTTGGCTATGTGTTCTTGCCCTGTTTGAGTCCTGCTGGCTGTTGCTCCTCTCAGAGATCGAAGAAATGGCACCCTTCTCACCGAAGGTGTTGACAGCGCACCAGGGGCACCGTGTGGCCTGCACTGCCCCCCGAGGCATACCCATGCCCCAAGTCTGGTGGGAGAGGAACCACGAACGAGTTCCCACTGCTGGCAGGGTGTACCAAGAAGCGGAGCATCTCATTTTCACCAGTATCACCGAGATGGATGCAGGAACCTACACGTGCCATGCTGCAAACAAGGCTGGAGAGAAGAAACAAGACCTAAGCATCATTGTAGCTAGTAGGCAGCTTTCCAAGGAGGGCTGGGAGTATCAAAGGGCTGGGTAGGGGGTTTGGATGAGCTGAGGTGGGATGGCAACATCACCTCGCTGATGGAGAGGCACATCTCTCATGGCTGGGCTGCAGGGCCCCTTGGCTAGCTGCTACACTACTCGTCTGGTCTGCGCTGGTGCTGGCCAGAGGGGTGGCGAGCAGCCCTGCATAACCCCTTACTTCCCATGCCTAGCGGTACCCAAGTGGGTGGAGATGCCCCAGGACAGCCAGCTGGAGGAGAGCAAGCCAGGATACCTGCACTGCCTCAGCAAAGCTTCCCTGAAACCCACTGTCACCTGGTACCGCAATGGTGTCTCCATCTCTGAGGTAAGGTGATGGGACAAGCCCCTGCCTGCCGCTCATGGGCACTTCTGTCAGGCACCTGCTCAGCTCCTGCCTGTGTTGCTGCCGTTTCTCGCATTGCTCGTGGGCCCAGCATCACTGTCAACCCCACTCTGGCCACGTTCCTAGCACCGTCTCTGTCCTGCTGGTGTTTGGGTGCACAACTGTCTGCCTCTTGCTACTTGACTGGCAGCCAGCCCTGTGCTTTTGGGGCAGTGACAAGAGAGCTGTCCCCCAGAGAGGTGTCCCTGCTGCTTGTCTCAGTCCTCCATTTGGGTTTGGCAGGGCTGTGTCTATCTGAGGCACAGTGTGGGCATGCGGAAAGTCAGGAGTGCCACAGGCAAGGTCTGAGCCCAGGGCTGGTGACAGTCATTTCTTCCCTGCTCCCTCCTTCCCTCTGGACAGGACTCGCGGTTTGAGATCTCTGAGAATGGGACGCTCCGCATCAACAACGTGGAGGTGTACGATGGGACCATGTATAAGTGCGTGAGCAGCACACCAGCAGGCAGCATTGAGGGATACGCACGGGTGCACGTGCTAGGTAGGCTGATAGCGCTCCACGTCCTCCCCTTGTCCCTGGCAGGGTGCAGGTGTGACACCACCAGCTCTGGTGCCTTCTGCAGCTGGAGGGGCCTAACAGCACATCCGTCTCTTGCAGAGAAGCTGAAGTTCACCCCACCGCCCCAGCCGCTGCAGTGCATGGAGTTCGATAAGGAGGTTACGGTGTCTTGCTCGGCCACTGGCCGGGAAAAACCTACCATCCGCTGGGCTAAAACAGGTAAGGGGGACTTGGATGCAATATGTCTGTTTCTGACTTGGGGTCCCAGGAACTTTGCACTGGCCCACTTCCAACGTGGGGAGAGTGGCGGTGCTGCGCATGCCTGGGAAACCACTACGTGGCACGGTGCTTCGTGCATCACTGCCGCATCCCACTTCTCGCATCCTGCAGATGGAAGCAGCCTGCCATCCCACGTAAGCCACAATGCCGGCATCTTGTCCTTCCACAAGGTGAGCAGGAGCGACTCTGGGAACTACACGTGCATTGCTTCCAACAGCCCGCAGGGTGAGATCCGTGCCACTGTGCAGCTCGTGGTAGCAGGTGAGGGCTCTGTGGTGAGCAGGTGGGTTTTCTACTGTGCTGGCCTTGCAATGTGTTTGCCTGAGTGACACCCAACTGGCATGCCCCTCCAGAGAGGGGAATGTCTGGCCTGATCCTGAGCTCTGTCCCGTGGCACTAGTGTGTCTCATTTGTCAGTGCTTTACGTACAGCCCAAGAGGGCATGTGCCGCTGTGTCAGTGCTGGCCCTGCTCCCTTGTGGGAGCTCGGCACCGTTCCCAGGATTCGACAGCATTCTCGTCGGCCTCTCTGCCCTCAGTTTACGTCACCTTCAAGCTAGAGCCAGAGCCCATGACAGTGTACCAGGGCCACACAGCCATGTTCCAGTGCCAGGCAGAGGGGGACCCTGTGCCACACATCCAATGGAAAGGGAAGGACAAGATTTTGGATCCCGGCAAGCTCCTGCCCAGGTACACAGCCTCCATTCCAAACTGAAATGTGGCACAGCATGGGGCTCCCCATGCCTGCCCAGCATGTGGGTGCCAGTGGTGTGGTCTTAGGTGTCCAGCTTGGGGGGGTACGGTTTGTTGTCTCCGTGTCCCAGAGCCTGGATTGTCCTGGCCCAGGGTTCCCCTTCCTGCCAAAGCCTGCCAAGCTGCAGCTGAGTGGCAGGCATTTGTTCTTGAGCACCGCACAGCCTCAGATTCAGGATGACTGCAATGTGGACATGGGGCTGAGGCATCCTGGGGAGAGGGGGCTGCAGGTGCCTCAAGCCTGCCTCTGCCCTCTGGTGCTTGCAAAGGGCTCTATGTGGTTGGCAGGATTCAGATCATGCCAAATGGCTCCCTGGTGATTTATGATGTCACCACCGAGGACTCTGGAAAATACACCTGTATTGCTGGCAACAGTTGCAACATCAAGCACCGCGAGGCCTTCCTATACGTCGTAGGTAAGGGGTCAGGATGTGGCCTCCTGGCATCCCCAGCGGCCACGTGGCCCCACTGGCCGTGTGCCTGCTAGGGAGTCGTGGCAGCATCCCTCTCAGGATGCGGTACAGTGTGCTGTGGGTTGTGCCCTGCATGCTGTGGTTGCGTAAGGAGGTGGCCACAGCAGCAGGGGGTGGGAGGGTGTATGTTTCTCATTCCTTTAGCACACTCCCAAACAGGATTTGGGAAATCCCTTTGCACCCTGGTGGATTCAGTGCTCTCTGCCCCACAGACAAGCCAGCAGCGGAAGAGGATGAGGGACCTGGCAGCCACGCACCCTACAAGATGATTCAGACCATTGGGCTTTCAGTGGGGGCAGCTGTTGCCTACATTATTATTGTGCTGGGTCTGATGTTTTACTGTAAGAAGCGGAGAAAAGCCAAGAGGCTGAAGAAGCACCCGGAGGGCGAGGAGCCAGAAATGGAGTGTCTGAATGGTAAGGCTAGCACCCCTGGGGGTGGGAACTTTACTGCCAGTCCATAATGCCTGAGCTGGAGGAGCTACGGGGCAGGGATCTCCCAGGGAATAGGGGACTCCTCCTTACCCTTGGAGTCTCTTGCGCTTGTTTTTGGCTATGGCTGGTGTCAGAGACCTGCTGCCAGGTGAGGAATAGGCAAGTTAGCCTGAATCTTGCATCTTAACCCCACATAGTGGCCATTTCTGCTGAGAGTATATATCGATCCTGCTTGCCAGTGCCCGTACGTGGCATCACATGCACCCCTTGCAGAGAGGAAAGGAGTATGCTTACTGGAATGTAATGAAATAGTAGTACTCTGCTGGCCTGTTCAAATCACAGTTCAGCAGCTCCTGGTGCTGGAGGGGAAGACTTCACTGAACAGCTCTGAACTCTGCTGTCAACTCAGCCTGTAATCTCTGAAATCCACATAAGCTTTGAGCATCTACAGCATCGTTCCACAAGGACTTCTGGAACACAAGAGGTTATCTAAAAACTATCTCTTTGCTTTTCAAGCTTGTCACCTATCAGCTCTGCACTGGAACACGCAGCTCTTCCGTATGTCTGTCTGATCGTTCCTGTGAATGCCTTTTCTGGTTGTACTATTAGCTTTCCAAGATGGGGAGCCTGAGACAGGACGTGGTGCATCTAGCTTTGCGGGATGACGCAGCAGGTGCTGTGTCCTGTTCCCAGCTGTGCCACTGGCTTCAGTTCCCTGTCCACAGCTCACCCTGGAGAGAGAGCAGGAAGCTTAGGACTGAGCCTGCCACTGTAAATGGGACGTCAGAGTTGCTTTTCCCGGGCCTCATGTTGTATCTCTGGCTGCGCCTCCTAGTTCTCGGTGTCCCCTCTGCAGCTGGCCACAGCTGCTCTGTGCTTCTGCCGCTAGCTAAGTTGGCAGCTTTGGCAAAAAGCTGCCTGCAACACCCCTTCCGTGCTGGCAGCGTGTTGTACTACCCTGGTTCCTACCTTCTGTGTGTCCACTGGAGGATGTTCCCTCTTGTCCTGTGGCAGCTGAGCTGCTTTTTAAGAGCTGTTACCATTAGATCCTGCAAAATCTCTGCAAATAGATTGAACTGGGTCTCCGTTGTGCACAAGTTACGCGAGTCCTTCAGTGAACCCAAGAGATCTCTGGGTCATTTCCACTTCCAAAAGCTGTCAGAGCTCTTTCTTCTGATGTCGTGGTTGTCCTTGCGTCACTGATATCCACAAGGACTTGTAAGTGATGGGGCGCAGTTGGATTAGCTGCCCTTTTAATTCCCTGCATCTCTTCTCTGACCACTGTATATACAGACCTGATGTTTTCCCCCTCCCAGTTCTCCAGCACACAGCTGCATACTGATCACGTGGGGGTTACTGTGAGCTCCTGGCAGAACATCATTGCTGGGTTTGTTTCCTGTTTTTCCTCTCGTATCGGTACTTTGAATGGAGCTACACCTTCAGAAGAGAAGTCTGTCTGTGGGAAACCTTCTGGGAATAGGGATGCAGGAGGAAGGATCTCCAGCTTTGTGCTCTGCTGCTGTCACCGCTGTAAGCTTTACCTGTGGACAAGCTGCAGGCAGCTCACCTGTGCCAACAGGCCCTGGCTAGCATCATCTTCCTGGGGAAGGATTTGTTTTAATTTTTTTGAGGTGGTCTCAGATTTTTTAATTTGGTTTGGTTTTTATTATATTTTTCTTTTTATTCTGCCAGAATTTGCTGCTTCCTATCCGCTTCTTTTGGAACCAGCTTAGCTGTCAGATGCTTCCTCCCTGCTACAAGCAGATCCAGCTACCCAGAGGTCTGCACTCCTTTTTGGTACTCCCATAGCCTCTCTGGAGATGTGATTTATGTTTGCTGTCAGCTCCAGTGGAGTCACCATCTTCACTGTGGTCTTCAAAGATTTGGCTCTTTTCCTCCTTTCGGTGTGGTCCCTCTTTAGCTGTGTGACCTGAAGTATCTCAGCACCTATTTGATGATACGTACTCGCTGGCTGGCTGACTTTTCTAGTGGCCTCAGAATCCAGACTGATTTGACCTTCCAATGGATTTGCAATGGATCCTTCCTATGGATTTCCTATGGATCAATGCACTCCTAACGAGTCGGTCACGTCCTTGGTGTGCCACTTCCTCTGTAACAAGGGTGCTTGCTCTCAGTGTCCCTCTGTCTTGACTGATCTGCATTTTCTGGGTGAATACAAACAGAGCATTCGGGGAGGTTAGTGGCTGCGGGGACTGAGGGGAGAATGTGATTTCTGTGTTGGCAAGCGATGATTTCTCAGGGCGCTGTAGCTGTGTGCTTGGCTGTTGCAGGCAGTTGGGCAAAGCAGGAAGCTCCTCCACGCTTGGTTCCCCTCTGGACTGCTGGATACGTAGATTAAACTTCCTGGTCACTTTTGCAGTCCCTTTGTTACAGACTGACTTGTCAAAGCTCAATGAAACATGGGGCTGTCTGTTCTCAAGAGTGGCTGTCCTTGCTGCCTGCTGGTGCTGTCTCGGTGGCAGCGTACTCGTTCTGCAGCCTTTGGTATTTTCGTGGCGCAGCTGCAGTGGTTGTCTTATCCTCTTGGCTTCAAGCTCGTAGTCTTCAGACGCTATCGGTCATGAGTGCAGACAGCGCAGGGTCAAACGGTCTTCTGCTAATAATTAGCATAAAACCATGGAGAGTACAAGTGGCACCAAGCTTTGATTTATAGGGTAGATGCTGTTTTTTCACTATGGTCTTCTGCAAATGTTACTCCAGCATGTGACAGAGGACAGCTGTCAGTAACCATTGTTCTTAAATCAACATATCTCAATCTTCACAGCTCCAAGCCTACCTGCGACAAAGCCACTGTCCCTGTCATCATGGTCAGACCTGCTCAGAGTGTTCTGATGGGCTGGTACCTGTCGCATATGGGGGTGCATTGTAAGCATACACATCCGTGCGCTGCTGGAAATTGGCACACGCTTGATGGAAGCTACTTCTCCTTGTGTCGAGTCTTTAATTTTGTGATTACATCCTCTTGCGTGGCCAAGTGTTTCCTTAATGCTTGCTCCTGGACTAGCTGAAATGGAGTGTGCGCAGTCGTGCAGGGCGATGCTGCGTGTGTGTCGGCCACATTGGCTTGGTGCTGTTCTCCACTTCCCATTCAAACTCCTGCCTTCTGCTGCTTCCTACTGTTTGATCCAAGCAGTAAATGCATTCAAGGTTTGCTATCTATATAGCTATTTATATAGTCTTTCCCCAGCAAGCTGCCTGTGAAATGCAGGAGTTTCTCCTTTTTTAAGCAAATAATGCTTTGTCCTGTTCACTGGCCAGGGAAATTTCTAAAGGAGTTCCTGAGCAAAAAGCTTGCTGGAGTTGATTGCGAGGACAATGCCTCCTCGTACTGCTTTAACGTAGGTAGTAAAGGAAGCTCTAGGCTGATTTGATCTGATGAGTTGAAGATTGCCAAGGACTTGAGCACTGCCGGCCAGCTGGGAAGTGAGCAGGAGTAGGGGGGTCAGACTGCAGCAGCTGATGTCAGATAAGACTCAAGAGTCTCTTGGGCATCAAGAGACGGAGGCTATAGCGATCATGGTTCTTTCTGCTCTGTCTCGCACGTCTAATCTCCTGCTGCTGTTCTGCGGTGTTTGTCGGTGGTAGTTTGGATGTTGCGACCCCTCTGGGATGATTGAGTAGCACGGGATGGACAAGGCCAGATGGAGTGGTTGGTTTTGGGGCCACAGCCCCGTTGCTCAGCATCCAGTTTCAGGGGGTGGCTGTGGGGCTAGATGTGAGCCCACAGGAAACTACCGTGTAGAGGCCGCTCTGTTGCAGGGGGCTTGGACACCAAGCTGCGTGCTTGGACTGTCAGCCCCAGAAGGGGCTGATCCCCAGCATGACATTCTCCACATAGCCTGGCAGGATGCTGAAGCCATTTGTGCTTCCCTTGCAGGTGGTGCTTTGCTGCAGAATGGGCAGATGACAGCAGAGATCCAGGAAGAAGTGGCCTTGACCAACCTGGGCAGCAGCTCTGGGGCCAGCAAGCGGTATAGCGCTGCCGACAAGATGCACTTTCCACGTTCCAACCTGCAGACGATCACAACCCTGGGTAGGCCGGCCCATTCTGGCCCTGATCTGGCTCCCGCAAGAAACCTGTGACTGAAACCCCAGCGTGTCCTAGTCAGAAAACTGGACGTGCTGGGGCACAGAGGGCCCTGCTGCAGCCACTGGGCTGTGAAATACATACGCTGTCCTAATGTATGCTGTCTTACCATGTGCCGCTCTACACTTCCAGGCAGAGGGGAGTTTGGTGAAGTGTTTCTCGCCAAGGCAAAAGGTGCAGAGGATGGTGAGGGAGAAGCACTGGTTCTGGTGAAGAGCCTGCAGACGAGGGATGAGCAGCTGCAGCTGGACTTCCGGAGAGAAGCGGAGATGTTTGGCAAGCTAAACCACTCCAACGTGGTGCGGCTGCTGGGGCTGTGCCGTGAGGCGGAGCCACACTACATGGTCCTGGAGTATGTGGATTTGGTAAGGGCCCTGGCAGCAGTGCCTGCAGAGAGGAGGAGAGTCAGACAGCGGGCATGAGGCCTGCAAGTGTGACGAGGTCCAGACAGGTAGCACAGGGCAGGCAAGGTGTAGGGAGACCAGACTTAGATAATCACTGTTCCCAATGTGTGGAGGAGTCTCAAGGGAAATGGGGATCTCCTGCAAGACCTGGAGGTGACTCCGTTCTCTTCCACATCTTCCTGATTTTTGCTTTATGTCCAGGACTCAGCTTAGTGAGTTAATCTATGGGACTCCTTGCTGCAGAACGACTGCAAATTCTAAGGGCTACTATGGGGAGCCTAGAGTTCGTGGGAGAGAAATCATTTGGGGCATGAAAAGCCTCCTGTAAACACTGAGCCTGCTTGCCCTGATCTTAGCTAGTTGAGGCCCAGAAGTCAAGATAGTGGCTTGCCCTATGGGACAGGGATGAGGGGGACAGGTGGGGACTATGGCCCAAGAGATGAGAATCCGTGGGCCTCCCAGTGGGCGTGCTACACCTGGGCACTGCAAGGAACAGTGTGGCTGGCAGTATAGAGAGGTGCTGCCTCTGAGTTGCTGTCTGTCTCCCAGGGTGACCTGAAGCAGTTCCTGAGGATCTCCAAGAGCAAAGATGAGTCTCTGAAGCCGCAGACTCTCACTACCAAACATAAGGTGATAGTGCAGCTTTGGAAGTGCTGTGGGGCTGGGGACCCTGAGGAGGGCAGCCAGTGCTGACATCTCTCTGGGGTCAGGTGTCTATCTGCACACAGGTGGCCCTGGGTATGGAGCATCTCTCCAATGGCAGGTTTGTGCACCGGGACTTGGCAGCCAGGAACTGCCTGGTCAGCGCCCAGCGGCAGGTCAAGGTCTCGTCCCTGAGCCTCAGCAAGGATGTGTACAACAGGTCAGCTGGGAGCTTGGCAGGAGGATGGGAGGGGGTGGGATGGTGCCAGTCTGTCTCATTGCCTGTCTCTCCTGCCTGCAGTGAGTACTACCACTTCCGCCAAGCCTGGATCCCACTGCGCTGGATGCCACCTGAAGCTGTGCTGGAGGACGAATTCTCCACTAAGTCAGATGTGTGGTCCTTTGGCGTGCTCATGTGGGAGGTCTTCATGCATGGAGAGATGCCCTACGCCTCAATGGCAGACGATGAGGTCTTAGCAGGTATGTGGAGTACCCTCTGCTGTCCTTAGCATTGTAGTCTACTTCTTCCTTTGTTTGTGGTTGAGGGAGCCAGCCAGGCTGTGTGACATTCCCCCTCTTCACACGATGCTGGTTTGGCTGAGGAGGCTGTTCCAGCCTGCGTGGAGAGATGCTGCCCTCCTTGCACCCTGCGGAGAGAGGATCACAACTCTTCCCAGTGGCCCTTTGGACTTTGCTTTTGTGACAGGTCTGCAGTCAGGAAAGACGAAGCTCCCGCACCCCGAGGCCTGCCCCTCCCGCCTCGCCAAGCTGATGCAGCGCTGCTGGGCCCCTAGCCCGAAGGATCGACCCTCCTTCAGTGAGCTTGCCACCGCCCTTGGGGACAGCCCAGCTGACAGCAAAGCCTGAGCATCCCAACCTTTGCTGGGGAACGATGCAGCGGGGTGGCCAGGAGATCTAATTAGGTGCCTGGGGAGCCCCTGGCAGTCCTGCGGGCCCCTTGTTAAGTGTGACCCCAATGCACCAGCGAGCACCTCTGCACCAGCAGCTGCTGGACTCGAAGCACAAGCCAGCGTACCCCAGCCCCTCCCAAAGGACTCCCAAAAGACAGTCCTTGCTGCCTTTTGCTCTCCTCCTGCCCAGCCCTGCAGTCTTGGGCTTCTGGTGTGAATGAAGGGCAGCTATCCCTCACTTGGGGAGAGCCGGGCTCTGGCACCAAGCTCTCTGTCTCCACTCGCCACATGCATATCTGCCAGCCTGATCGGGCCTTTTTCTCTGTCCTCTGTGCTAGGCGCACCTGCCCTCCCCTGTGCCCCACCGGCACGGGCTAGCCAGCAGGAATACAAAGTGCCTGGCATATGAAGGATCTCACTACCTTTCCCAACTACCCTGTGCCTTTTTTTTCTGTACAACGACTCTGTGTTGTGCTCCCTCTTCCTCTTTTCCAGAGCGCTGACTCCTTCCTACCATAGTATTTCTGTTACTGGAATGCAGCCTAGTGTGGGTTAGTTTGTTTGCTTGAGCAGAGGGTACTGCAGCCAAGAAGGGTTGAGTTTTGATGTTTTGCTCTCAATAAAGAAGGCTTTGTTGTTGTTGTCATGGTTGTTGTGGGTTTTTTATTTTGTAAAATGTCAGGTGGCCATTTCACTGTTTTCCTCCGCATAGCTCCTGGGAAGGGTTGAGGGCTTCTTCCTAAGGTATCTGCCTCCTCAGGTATCTGCCATCTGCGTCTAACCCTTTTGTCCCTTTCCCAGCCGGGTCTGAGGTACTGTTCCCGGCCTGCACTTTGCTTCAGGACTTACTGTCTCTCTGGGCAGTCGTGGTTTGCTCTCTGAGAAAGACGTGTCTCAAGAGAAACTGTCCCTCAGACTAGCTGCAAGCAACCACTCTTGGTCACATAAGCTTTCATAGCAGCATTTCTCCTTTGTCATTGGGTTTGTGCACCCAGCCCTGGGGCCCGAGGCAGCTTTGCAGTCAGCACCGAGTCGTGTGTTGTTTGCACAGAAGATGTCAGCTGCCGTTTCTTACAGGATGGAGGAGCTAGCCGGGCCAGACCTGGATGGGGAGGTGCTGGGGGTCTTGTGGTGTCATGTGTGGACCGCAGCCCCCTCCCATGTGCTAATGGCCCTGAGCAATGCCAGGGTCCTAACAGGCTCATCTTAGGGAAGGAGTGGGCAGATGGTGTACGAGAAGCCCTGGTCCCCACACATGAACACGAGCCAAGCCAGAACCGGGGAGGCATTTTCCCTTGGAGCCAGAGTGGGACACGGCATGTGGGCAAGCTGCAGAACAGCAGTTTTGCTTGCTGAATGGCCCTGGGTTGGAGGACCAGAAAGAAAAAAATGAGCTCTCCCAGGAGGCCTGCTGGGGCTGGACCTGCAGCAACGAAGATGATACACAAGGAAAATTCATATTGGGTATTAGGAAATGTGCTTCCTCCCAAGGGTAATAAAGGTCTGAGACAGTCCCAGAGAAGCTCTCATCAGAGGTTTTCAACCTTGGACCACATAAGCCCTGAACAACTTAATCCAGTTGCCTTTGCTTTACACAAGGATGGACTGGAAATGTCCAGGACCTCCTTCCCACCTCTGCTATTCAGAGAGGCTCTGGAGACGCTGATGGGTGAAAAGAGCTCCTTTCTTGAAATGTGCTAGATGGCTCTGAGCTCGGACTTGGTCCGGGGCTTGGGAAACAGGTCAGTCAGGCCTGTCTGGCTGCAAACAAGCCAGCTACCAGCTTCTCCAGGAGAATGTGGTGGGAGACAGTGTCAGAGGCTTTACAAAAAAATCCATCTATATACTTTCTCTCATCCACTAAGTGGGTCATTTGATCATAGAAGGGGTGGGGGCGGGGGCACTACCTACTCCATCCTGGTCATTGGTGCTTTTCCTTGGAGGCTGTCACGGGGGTGAGAGGCAGGTAAAAGCAGTTGTGCGGCATCACTTGATAGACGGGCCAGCAAGTAACCTTGAGTCTCTGCTCCAGGCAAAGGCCACCTGCATATATACCAGGACAATATTGTACACAATGAACGATCCCTTATCCTCCCGCCTTGTTGTCCCATATTGAACGTGACAGGCAGAGTAACCAGGCTGTCACTATGCTCCCTCTGAATGCTCCTGAATGGGCCGGAAGTGGAGACAGACGCCATCATTTGCGGTGGGCCTAGCTGAGCAGCACCTCTCTGATGACACAGCTAGAGAATAGAGATATCAAGGACTTCTGCAGTGACCTTCTTGCTCTGCTAGCTTTGTGCGCACGCTCATATCTCTGTGTAGTGTTGCGATGGGCTGGTTCTGAGCAAAATCGGGATGGGGCGATCAGCTTTACCCCAACACATCTTGCGGACTACTAGTGCCTCTTCACCATGCAGTCAAGACTCGGTGGCTGCAGGGAAGCACCCAAATGGAAAGGCACCAAAGCTAGGACAACCTCCAGACCCAAGGAGTGCAAAAAGATGGGTGTTGGGGTTGTGTATTTTTGGGAGTGATGTTATGAAAAAAATTCTGTATCCTGGGGGATGGGACAGATGTTGGCCAAACTAATTGGAAACAGCAAGCTGAGCAAATACAGTCCTAGCTAAATGGGGTGGAGGAGAGCAGGAAATCAGAGCCCTTGCAGGAAGATGAGAAGACTTGGATAGCTGACAGAGCTGGGATTCAATTACGTCGACCCAAACTGAAGGACCATCTACAAAAATAAAACCCAAACTTGGGAGAGGAAGACAACCTGTGGTATCCAGGGCCAGAAAGAACAACGTGGCTCTGTCGGACCTAGTGGGCCACCAGCTGTGACCAAAATTGAACATTTATTGAACAGTGTAAGACAGGGGTCCTCAAACAACGGCCCGCGGGCCGGATACGGCCCCCCAGGGTCCTCAATGCGGCCCACCGGTATTTACAGAACCCCCTCTCCCCCCTCCCCGCCGGCGTTTGGGGGGAAACCAAGCAGCCGCAGATGACTTCNCAAAATTGCAATCACCTTTGGCAGCACCTACGTCTGTGAGCAGACTTTTTTCCCGAAGGAAACATCTGAAATCTCCAATCAGATCCAGACTGACGAACACTTGCATCACTTGCTATGACTAGCAGTGACAAATATGGAACCTAACATTGACCATCTCATTAGCCAAAAGCAGGCCCATAGTTCACATTGAAATATTATTTATTTTTGTTGATCACAATTGTTCTTCATTTTAAATATTGCACTCTTTTTCCTGTTTTTTTTTGTGTACTACTACAAATAAAATACGTGCAGTGTGCATAGGAATTCATTCATTTTTTATCAAACTATAGTCCAGCCCCCGATAGTGTCTAAGGGACAGTGAACCGGCCCCCTGTTTAAAAAGGTTGAGGACCCCTGTTGTAAAAGGACAGCAAGCAGTTATATAGTGTCCCAGATATCAAATTCCTAAAGCATAAGGACCCCCAAAGTAGGCATTTCCAGCCACTCTTGATGGTTTTGTTTTGTTATCAGAACATTATCCAAGTTCCCCTTACATCTATGTATGCTTTGAGCAGCCCAGGGCAAAAGTGGACAAATCATCCACTACTCTGTTTGAAGAAAGGCTTTTTGGGTTGCTCTGATTTCTCCTGCTGTCCTGTGGCTCTAGAACAGCTGTGTCAGGCATCTGGGGAGGAACTGATGAGCCTTAATTGTCCTAAGTAGCCTCACCTGGGACCACCTACCCACTTGAGTTGCATTAAGCTCAAACCTGGGTCTTTAGTTTTGTTTTGAGCAATCTTGTAGGTGTTTCTTATTTTGTCCTTGCTTCTAGCCCTGTTTTCTAGGCATATATTGTAGCCTCATTATCTGGTTCTGGTTTTGGCCCTGTCTCCTGGCTGGGTGGGTATTTGACTTGGTTCATTGCTTGCTCCACAGATGGACCTTGTTACCACTGCCTGTCTCTGCTCTGCTCAGGTACTGTGGGACTATACCTGTTCATAAGGGCATGGAGTAACCCTCAGATACAGGCCAGTCGCTCCTCATGGAGCAGCCCCTCATGCTGTTCCCTGATACCACGGGTGAAGGGCAGAAGCACCCCTCTGCTGACCCAAAAAGGCACTCACATTTCACACGTGCAGCAGTACCTCCAAACTACTGTTAATAAAGAGATCTGGCTATTAAAAAAAAGGCATATCTACTCGTAGTCAGCAGCAGTTAAAAAAGCAACTGAAGTATTAATGGTAAGAAGATCAGTAACAGGATGGAAACCATCACCACCTCAGCGTTAAGTGTGGGGAGCGTTTAATAGTTCCCCAGCTGAAATACATTTGAAGAGCTGCAAAACGTTGAGAAAGGACTTCTTCAATGGCCTGGAGGGGGATTGCAGAGGAGATAGAGAGGGCTGGGGTGGCATTGGGGGCATCTGGCAGCACCTTCTCCAGGGATATCCTTGGGGGTAATTAGGCTTTTACTGCATGCTCTCAAGCACTGTGCCCTCAGCTGTGTGAGAAGAGGGTTACAAATATGAATTTTATGGACTAGGGGGTTGTAAATGAAAAAAAAAACCAAACCAGCCCCGAAGACGAAATGGGACTGTCAAGCGGTCAAAAATCTGTTTTAAGCTCCTTTCAACTGCCACAAGGTGCTTGTTTAGTTAAGGACATCCAGTCACTTGCGGCTAACTTGTGTCCTGTGCGTGATAGTGCCCTGGGGACAGGGCTTGGCTCTAGAGCGTGCATCTGACTCTCTTGGTGTGAGAGAGTGACAACCCGGGAAGCTCACAGGCAGGCTGATGGTCTGGCCCATTCAGAACACAGGTGGGACAAGCATCTCAGAAAGCATCCCCGAGATAAGGCTAAGGAGGGAGAGGATGGCAGCAGAAGAGACGACCCAGACCAAAACGAGACAGCTCTCACCTCTTGCCTGTGCAGACTCTTCTGCAGCCTGGGCAGCAAAAGGCCTCCACACGGCCCTGCAATCAAAAGGCCCGGGGAGAGGGAGAAGAAGGGACTGCACAGCAGCCCCACGGGCAACAGGAAGCCAAATCCTGGTACCTCGAGTAGTTGCATACTTCTGCCAAGCAGGCAAAATAGCCTGGCCCTGGCCATCAGATCTACATGTCAGTTGTTCTCAGCCTAATTGTTGCCTTCAGCCATGCAGAGGGTCTCGCTGACCCTTCCTCAGTGTGGTGTGACACAGCAAGGTCTCCATCTCACCTGTGACAGGTGTAGTTTGCCCTCAGCTCAAAGGGAGGGTGGCCAGGGTGTGTGATGGGAGGCATGTGAGTCCCAGCAGCCCCGCTGGGAGCTATAAATGGCATGTGCGCTCACTGGAGGAGCACGGATGGCAGGAAGGAGGGGGAGGCGATGGCAGTGAGGGGGTGTTTGGTTTTGTGGTTACTCCCTTGCACTGCGGGAGGTTGGCCCTAGAGCGGGAGACAGCTGTGAAGAAGGCTGGTGGCAACCACGCTCCTCCTCTGAGCGATGAAGCAGATACGGAAAGGGCTTGTGCAAGCTGCAGAATCCTCTGCGGGGTGCCCAGGAGGCAAAAATGGGTCTGTAGCAGGGCTGATGCTGGCAGAGGTGAGGTCTCGCCCTGGATTGCAGTTCTTGTTTGTAGGACAGGGTGTAAGGAGAATCCTTCTCTCAGCCAAGGATGTGGCTCTGTCCTCGCAGCTTTGAGCTCTGGGGCTGTGTGGTCTCTCCTGCACCCTTGTCGACCTACACGCAGCCTGCCTTGCTGTTAGTTGTCCTGTCTGCGTGGGCTCTGCTCTCCCTCTCATGTGGAGGTCCTGCTTCACAACCGAGCAGAGGACATGGCCCGTTCCACCCGTTCGGAAGCCCCTGAGCAGCACAGAGGGGGTGAACGGGGCCCCTGTCTGTGTACGGGATGTCCCCCCGGGGGCAGGCGTATAGGTAGTCTGTCCTACCCAGGGATGGCTATGCTAAAAGACCCCCTTCTTTCTTCCTGTGGACTCAAGGGTAGCTATGTCTCCCCCTTTTAAACGCAGACCCTTTTTTCTTCTGATTAGTGGTCATCGCGTGCTTGTGTAACGCGTATTTCGGTCGCGTCTGCCCAGTACCGCGCCGTGCACGCTCTTGAGCATCCATGTGTCTCCCAATCTCTGTCGGCGTTTCTGCAGACCCTCCCCCCGACCCAGGGCAGACCCCGCAGCCAGGCACCGGCGACAAGGGGCAGTCCGGGCGGGGGAGCACTGGGGAGTGGAGAGTTGCCTGGAGTAACACCTGGTGGCACAGCTGAGACGCGGACAGCATGGCGCTGGTGGTGATGCCGGGCTCCTCCCGCCTGCATCCCCAGGACGGCGAGGCGAGAGCTGAGCAGGGGACCTCGGTCACGCCGTGCGTCCCCTACGAAGACACGAGGGCTCGGAGTCGGCGTCAGAAGGAGCGGAAGCAAAGGCTGGGAGCGCGGACGTCCCGGGACGGCCAAGCCATCCCATCTCCGGTGTTCGCCTGTACCGGCGCGGGAGCCTGTGTCTTTAAGAACCTCACTGCGTGCTCCAACCCGCGAGTGACGCGCGCGCGACCGGGACGTATGCAAACCAAAAGCCAGCCGCCGGCCAATGGGCGCCGGTTCCCGGTGGCCGCCGGCCAATAGGATGGCGCCTCCCGGCGGGGCGCCGGCTCGCCCCATATAAGGAGCGCCTTCACCATAAAAGGTAATATTGTATCGCTTTATATGGGGGCGGCGCGGCGCGGCGGGGGTGGCGGTGGAGCTGGGCTGTGAGTGCGGAGTGGGGCGGCGGGGCCATGGCAGGGCCGGCCTGACCCGACCCACCTGTGCTCGCCGCCGCGATGTTGCCGAGCCAGGCTGGGAACGGCGGCGCTGCTGCTGCCGCCGCAGCGCTGGCCCGTGGCTCGGGGTTGGGCCGGTCGCCGGTACCGCGTGGGGCGAACGGCGGCGGGGCGGCGGCGGGGCCGCCCGGGGGCCGCCTGGAGCGGGAGGCGCTATACAGCGGCAGCGAGGGCGACTCGGAGTCGGCTGAGGAGGAGGGGCTGGGCGGGGAGCGGCGCGGGGG
>VWZX01002058.1:0-12381 GCA_013399015.1 Galbula dea
GGTCCTTTCCAACCATAATGATTCTGTGACTCTGTGAAAAAGCAAACAAACACATAGGGTCACCACTTTGCTTATTATTGCACTCCCTCAAATAATTTTTATTTACTATGTATTATCTACAACAAGAAGCTTCAGATAAAATCAAGGCACTACTGCACAGAATAAGAACATTCCTGTCACCAGTGCTTGCCACGCTGTATGCTTAAACAAAAAGCAAAAGGACAAGAACAAAGTTGGTGTGCTGTCTACAAACTAGAACCTCAGACAGAAGGACATGTAGCCACTCAGCTGTGGTTATCTCAGGAGTTAATGGCAGAGACAGTAGTTCACTAGTAGCAACTTCTATCTACACAGCCTTCGTCCAGATCTTTAATCGTAAACTCCTCCTTTTTCCTACAACCTAAAAGCCAGAAAGAGAACATGGTCAAGCAGTGGGAAAGAGTTTGACAAATTCAATGGGAAATACAAATCAGAAGTTAAATGACCAAGATGGTGACATGTCCTTCAAATAATATTGCAGTGACATAATATTGTTTAGGAGGGTTCTCTAAGGCTTTAATGATTTTATTTTCAGAAGTCTTAATGCACAATTGGGTCAACCCACAACAAAAAAACCTAACTTGTTTAAGGCCCCAAGTCACTCTCAGATGCATTCATCAAATAAACCAGAATAGAACTATGAGTATACTGAAGACAGCAAATGAACAGCATACCCTCCAATGCTGAGGTGCTGGGATCTCAGTTCAGGGTTCTTCATTTCCCCAGCAACAGTGGGTGATGCCGCAGGCACTAGAGCACAGAGCAGTCCAGCAGCTCCCAGAGACTCCAGCTGACTTGTAGCTGCATCCAGGGAAGGAAGGAACCAGTTGAATAAGGGAGGAAATTGCCCCAAACAGTGCTCCTTTTAAAGAAAAAAGCCAAGAGTTTAAATCTGTATGGCCTTCCTCTGATCTAGTCATGTGGGCAGTTATCCAGTGTGTAAGAACTTCACAGATGTTAAAGAAAGAGAGCAGAAATGAAACCCAGTTTGGATAAGAGTTCCTGAAGTTGCAGCCACATATTTGCCTAGAGCACCCCCACCTCTCCAAATCCAGAAGGTTACCATGGTGACAAATTTCGGCTGTAGGTAAGAAGAAAATGTTTCTGTATGAAAGCCATCTTATAGAAACAGTAAAACTGAAGATTGATCCCCATTGCACCTTTTATAATCTTTGTTGCCATATATTCACAACTAGATGTGCTTTCTTGTGTCAGGAATGGTTAATCACAAGGCAAATAAGCTGCTTTTGTTTTAATTCATGTGTTCTGCTAATATGGTTCATCTCTGCACAGTAAAATAATGCTCTCAAAATTTACCAAAAACCAGGGGTATTCATTGCTTCCAAACTGCATCTAAGGGAGTTATTAATACTTTTGATTCTCAAAAGATAGATCTATTCCATTGCCTGAGAAGAAAATTACCTTAAATCATGTTTGGATCCGATTCACAGAACCTTAAGCATGGAGAGTCCCAGTGCAGCCCACATCACAAAGGCACAGTGGGGAGCAGAACACACTTGTATTATAGACTTCCTCTCAGTGACTCAGGGGAAGGTTACAGCCCAATGCTCACGCATTCACCAAGCCTAAATCATAGATCAGCTCATGAAAGCCATCACAGTAAATTCCTTTTGCTCCTATCCTCAGGTAACTGTCATATATTGAGCTGCCATTTCCTCAGTTGTACCAAGCTAAGCAGCTCTGCTCTCACTGGTTTAATTTCTCTCAGACTCAGCACAGCAGCAAGCTCCTGTAAGATCACTGACCTTAACATCACTGAGGATCTGGCTTTGTGGCATTCAGCAATGCCTTCTCTGCAGCTGTTCCTTGCCTGCTGAGTCTCACATAGACACCAACACGCCTGGGGCTGTAAAACTGTTCCTCACAGCCACAAGCATAGCTAAGTCACACTCTGGCTTTAGTAGGGTCAAATGAGCAGCAAGACAGCACTCATGCTGTGGAATAAAACTATGCTTTAAGCAACATATCCCTTTTATGGGAATTGGAAAAAAAAATAGTGTGGGTTGTCACCCCACACTACTGAACACAGGTCCATGATGTGGTTGGCAGTGCATTCCCACCTCCTTCTCCTCCAGCACAGGAATGAAGGCTTAATATTTCCTTCTCCCCACAAGCCCATGCAGTCTTGTACGGTTTGACCGTCCCCTGTCAGCACACAAAACTACATCATAAGCATTGCAGATCACTGCAGGTATTCTGCTTTTGCTACAAATCATTTCAAAGGACCTACAATCTGAAATCTCAACATCCTCCTATTTAGTCTTCAAATTGCCTTTCAGTAGTCATTGAAATGTAGTGATTACAGTCCATTTATTGTGTAAGGATTTACAGTGAACTATGCCACCATGAATTGTGCCAGGTTAATTTTGCACTGTGCTCCACAAATACACAACCAAAGTTCAGCCCTTGCCCAGCTAAGAGAGATGTTCTCTGGATAATTTATTGTGTCCTCTATCTATGGGAGCAGAAGAGGGGGCAATCACTAGCCAGTAAAGCCAGCAGCACTTTTTAGTCTTTACCACACAGTAGCAAATGTGCCTTTGCAGTTTGTGATGGGGTGAAAATCCTTGGTGTTCGTCTTTCTTCCTCAGATTGTCATAAGACTTTAAGTAATGTTAGTACTGGAGAGTCCAAGTTAAGCAAAGGTTCAGTCTGGTCAATTCAGATGGGAGAAGGACTATATAAGCAGTCCTTTCATCCATTTCAGTAGGACCACGTGTTAAAAGCTGCCTCTGGACATCTCCACTCCCTGCATCCTCAGCCAGGACCAGCACCAGTTGTTCCCAGCTCAGCCACCTCCCCATTATCTGACCAGGTTTAAGCCCAGAAGTGTCTGCCTCACACAGATCTCTGCCCCACTTCCAGTACTGATTAATATTACCCTAGCAGACCAAGATAGCAATTCTCTATGAGGGAGAAGGAGGGACTTTCTCTTGGGAATATAACTTTACCTGTGTGCTGTCAGTTCTCTTCTTTATGGATGAAATAAAAAGCCAAGGATCTTCCTGCTAATAGTCATTGAATAACATTTCTCTTTTTTCCCTAATACCATTTCAGTATTTTGATCAAGTTCCAACTTGGTTTAATTACATACTTTCTATCTGAATTCCTGCCCAAGCTTCATCTGGAGAAATTACTCATTTCCTATCTTCAACATTATTATTATTATTGTGCTTACTTGCACGATGTGCTTAGCATTCACTGTATGCATCTTCATTGCTTTGGTAGGCTCATCAGGGTGGTGCTGGTGGGATAGAATAGAAGAGCACTCCTCATCTGCCACCCTGAAAAATCAGCTCTCCTCCCCATTATATACGGGCAATTTTGCACTGCTGCAGATTATAGAATGCTCACAGTCACAACTGAAACATCAAAAAAAATATTATCAATTCCTCCTTAGGACATGCCTGAACACTGAACAGTAACATTATTTACAAACAAATTCTTTATCTGATTTTAAATAACAAGTCAAAGGGGAAAATGTTAATTTCAGACTACTACATTTTCCAGGACACACTTCCCAACAGTCAAGAAGACAAGAAAAAGTGCAGTGAGACTGGCAGAAATACATGCCCTGGAAACACCTTCCATGTTTCCTTGCAAGGGTAAGAGATTTGAGTATTTGAGATGTGAGATTTGAGTATAAGAGATATGAGATTTGTTCATCTCACATGATCATCTTGTGTGAACCTCATACAACATGCGGGTTTGTGTCACATGGTAATGGATGCATACTGAGAATTTCAGTTTGTGAAATTTAGTCACATTGAAAGTGAAGTTTTCTTTACCCCAGTGATTTGTTTTCTATCCAACTTTTTTCACCAGCTTTTAGACTTCTCTCATTGACATCTCTCCTGTTACCCTCTGAGTTTTACCCTACAGGATCAGAGAAGAGCACTTTTTCCTTCTTCCCACCTCAGCAAGTGACTTAGTTTGAAAACCCCTGGAAACTGGCAGAAAGACCAGCATGACAGCCATTTTCCTGGCTCACTGACAGAAAGGGCAGGAGCAGGACGACCAGAATGGAGAAGTACATAACCCCACACATACACACACAGAGCTGTGATCATTCCCAGCCCATGAGGTCAGGCAAGCATTATTTAAAATTATGATGAATATAGAATGGGTTATCTAACACCAACTACATTATATGCTTTTTCTGGGTAATAATATCCATAGGACAAGAGGGAGCCTTGCATAAATGTCAGAAATGGAGCAAACACCCAGACACTATTTTAACTCATCAACTGCACTCCAGCTCTTGGGATTTGTTTGCTTTTTGAAGGGGATTAGGATCTGATTCCAAACATAGGACTTCAAAATCAAAGCAGCAGCATCTAGATAGGGAGCACTATATGAGACAGCTCCATCTGTATCTAATCATGGATAGACACAGAGCAGTGATGGAGCAGAAGATGACTGCATGTTGGGTATTAAATTGTCACACTTCCCCTAGCCACTGACTACTAGGACAATCCCATACCCTTCCTCACATGACTTCAAGATTGTAGGAAGCTGAATGAATGATATTTTGAAACAAAATTACACTTTGGTTTTTTCCAGTAGATTATTCCTCTGTCAACAAGATGTTAAGACTGAAGAATCTACCTCTTTTTTTAACTTTCAGTACAATTACCTGTACTTTGCCAGAGCCATGATGCTACCCACATCCTGCTTAACTTTCTACTTCCCTAAACAAGGTCCTGTCTAGTTTGGAGTTCATTATGGCTTTAGTTGCAGTGGGCATCCTATGTACAATCAGCAAATGCTCCCTGCATTGATGCCAGTTCCTTACCCCTTGTGTAGCCTCATCTGTGCCATGATGGAGGTTTTCCATGTGGAAATGAGGAAAATTTTGTGTAATTGGTCATAACATGACTGTTAGCAGGACTTTACAGCCCATACATAGCATCACTCAATGCTCTTGTGTAGAAATTCCAACTTGGCCTGGAGATGTCTAGATTATGTAGATATTTCTTTTTTCTTTTTTTAATGTTACAAATTTGCTTTGTTTAATTCAAGGCCTTATTAAATCCTATTAATATTGGATTTAACAAGCATTCCTTTTTTTTTATTTTAAGGCCAAAGCCTACATTTGTGTCTTATGCAATGTCTTATGCAAAAAACAGTTGTGCCCTGCTTAGGCTGTGGTAACATGTTGGTCAAAACTAAGGAGGATCCAAGTGGGCATGCAAAAAGGAGTGCTAGTAAATAGCATAACCACTACCAAAATTTCCATTAAACAAAAAAACTGTATGACTGAAATGAAGACCTCACAAAGAAGACTCAGATTCACTCTAGACAGAAAAAGAAAAAGGAAGAAGTTGCATCAAAGAAGAACATGCAGACATGGTTTAAAAAGTGACCCCAATCATAACCACAGAAAAAGAAAGAAACTCCTCCTTTATGGGAAGCTGAAATTGAGTTTCTGGAGGGCTCCAAAAAGTGATGTAAGAATTCCTCATCATTTCTTGGGCAGAGTCCCAGATTAAGATCAGCAAAAGGCATGCTTTGAATGCTGGCGAGGGAAGTGACACTGTACTCTTCAGATGGGACTGATACCAGAAAAGTTGCTCAAGAAAAACCCTCTAAGATTTAGTTTGAAGTGTTCGAAGGTAGGTATTCTTTATTTACTGCGTTGGACACACGGGGGATCCTTTCGCCTAACATGTGTACTGCAAGACACAACATAGAAGGCTTATATTGCTTAAAAACAGACATATTCAGCAAATTTCCCAAGGTTTCCATACATATTCATAATATTTCCCAGAACTAAATATAATAGTTGCATATTAAGTTTCCTAGAATTCCAATACACATCCATACTATTTCCTGGTGCTAATGATAATGTTTGCATCCTAATTATGCATAGATCTTAGGTGCTTGAGGGCCTTCTTCCTTCAGGTTATCTGGTCCCAGACATACTATCTGCTCTCTTTGTCCTTGAGACAGAAATTATCTCAACAGGTAAGAAATTAGTCCATCAGCTTGACAATAGAAGTTACATCGCAGGTCTTCCTTATCTCTGTTGGTGCCAGCTTCAGTTTGCAAGCACTAACTCATTCATAGGAATTCAACTAGATGTTGAATGCTTTAAAGGTTGCAGGACTGGGTATTTTCCAAAGTAGGAAAAGGATGAGGCACACAGAAAAAAAAAAAAAAAAAAGGATAGTAGAAGAAACAGGTGTTTAAAAGGTAAAGATGGGATTTGTGTGATAAATGTGATTACTAAACACTGTAGAGGCAACAGAATGCTTGTGGAGAGGAACGAAGTACAGGCACTGGAAGGATGTTTGGATCAAATCCTGCAAAGGGAAGGGTAGGATTTGGTGGTCAGAAAGGGAGGTGAACTGGTTCTTCTAGAAAAGGGAAGACAATTACAAGACACAGAGCTGGAACACAGTTGCTCTTCACAAAAATAATAGCTAATGGGTAAGAGGAGCCAGATAAAGTGCTGCTGTGGAGAGGTCACTATCTGTTCACACAGCTTGTTGCAAACACGGCTCAGTACAAAAACAGCAGAGAGACTCAAAGTCAATAATGCAACCAGTCAAAAAAGGAAAAACAAGTTTGGTTGGTAAATTCTGCAGAGATACCTGCAAAGATCAATTGAGGAGCTGGATGGGAACTTCAGTGAAGAGCCATCATAAAAGGAAATAAGAAAGAGCATCTGGGAGCTTCTGTTTGGAAGCAATAGCAAGCAGAAAATTAATAAAATGCTACCAAGATTCCCTCAAGAGCTCCCTAGAAAGCTCGTCCATTTTATTAAACCACAAGGTCTCATAAAACTGAAGTAGCCTTGGCTCTACTTGCTGTTTCATACACACACACACACGCACACAGAGCCCCTTTTTGGTTTTTTTTTTAAACTCTGCTTGCTTTCTTTCAAACAAACCAACCGAAGTTCTTCATTGCTAAAGAGCCCTTAATCAATAGCACCATTACCCTACCAAAGCATGGTGATGCAGAAGTCACAAGGCCACTAGAACCTCTTCAGTAAGAAGCACTAAGATACATAGAGGCAGCACATACAGCCAGATATCTGCGCAAGATCACAGGAAGACACAGGATGCTACTCTGCAGCAGATCTCAGGACAAGAGGACACCCAGGGTTACAGCATATCCATTCGGAGAAACAGGGTGGCAGACATCCTATTGACCACTACTTTAAGCTGTACAAATGCAAATGTTAGCCGTGGCCTCAGAAGTATTACCCTAACACTCACTCCAGTCTTTTAAAACTCCACCTCTTGTCCAAATGCAAGCAGACCACATCTCAATTCCCCAGCAAGCTTCAGCTTCTCAAAAGCTTTGGTTTTCAGCTGTCTTTATAAACACACATAATTCCTCATCTGCTGCTCCTCTCATTCCAAAGTAAATGGCCGTGGTAGTAGGATTTTATATGGGGAAGAACAGAAAAGTAATTTTAAACAAAACATGTCTTTAAAACACTTCTCAGATCTGGTTGTCAAGCCTCTGGCAAGCAGCACAGTTGCCTAGGCTTCTGACATTAGGCCATAAATCACCTTGCCAAGAGCACCACAAGAAGAAAGACTCAAAGAAAGATAGTAATTAAAAAATGAAAATAAAAACGGTTGTCTTCCCCCATCACTAAAATGTCAGAGTAGCAACATTACAGTGAGGTTTCTAAAGGGGACAGATGTGAAATTGTGATACATATCCAAATATTTCCGAGTTGTCACTTCTGCCCTGTTCAGATCAGTATTCCATAACACATAACTTCTAAGCAGTATTGGACATTTCCAACCAGTTCTCATGAAAATGGCCTCCTTATTGGAAATATACCACCTTATTGTAAGGATAAGAGGTAACCCAGCAAAAGTCCAAATGAAAATTTGTATTTTCTTATTACTAATTTTGATATTTTCAGAAGCATTTGTGGAAACAGCATGACTGTCTTTACATGCCAAATGGCATTGCCAAGACAGAAACTATAATCACACCAGCTTGTTTCAATCTGTCCAGGTGGGAGTGTATTTAGAAACAAGGACAAAGTTCGTTTTTATCTGGCTGTGGACTTATAGATCTACTAGGAAATGTTATCTTCTATTCAAATTAATATTTATACCACATTAATTTTCAAGATAGATCAAAACATATCTAAAACTAAGTTACATTTTTTTAAAATTAACAGATAATTTCAGTAGGGTTCTACAGAAATAATCTCTCAATCATTTCAAAGTGATACCCTCAGATTTCAGTGGTTTTCATGGGCACTAGCTTAAAAACAATTGTTATTTTAACTCAAAAATCTTAAACTTCCACATTTTAAAACACTGTTAAATTGGAGAGGAAAACAAACAAACAACAAAAACAATCTTAAAAACAAACAAAACCCCAACAAAACAAAAACAAAACAAACCTGAACTACGCCTGTTGGAGCCCATCCTTTTCCATTATTATATTTCATTCAGGTATGAGAAATTGGTATCTTCCAGTGACTTACTTTCTGGCCAAAGGCAAAAAAATACCCAGCACTAAAAACCACACACAAGAATCAACATTATCTTTTGGATTCAACATTTTGGATGCCCACTTGAAACTAAGCTAAGAAAGTATTTTATAGAAACCCCAAAGCAACGATTGCTTAGCAAAAGAAAATGTTTTTTCAACTTCCATGAATTCAGAAAAAAAAGATTTATAGTTTCTCCTCCCATCACAACTTCGAGTCATAAAAGAGATCTTTTAAGAGCTGATGAAGCATATAGTACTACTGGACAGATCTGTTGGTTTTATTCCTTTCATCTCTCTGTTTCTCAGTGTTAATTTTTAATTTGAATGACAGCAATCCAGAACAACCTCAAAGCTTGTGTGACCCTGTCGAGGAAGTTATAAAAAATATAAAAGTCTGAAAGTAGTCTTGCTTGAGGTAAATGCAGTTTAAGGAGCAAATGCTTAAGGATTTTTTTTTTTTTTACATAAAAGTTGAGAGGCTTGGGGGCGGGGGGTGGAATAAATCATTTGTTGACTCCGGGATTTGGAGGAGTCTTGGTTTTGTTTTTAATAAACCCATGCGTTTTGAACGGTGACAATACCAAACAAGATCAAGAGATGGCAGCATTGGTAAAGCATCTCACTGATCCGCCTCCCTCCCGTTTCTGTACTGGACCAGACTTGTTCAATACGCGGTTTTCGTGATGATAAAGCCCCACCTTCAAAACATATTCTGATTAAGCATTCCTTGAATTGCTGTCAGTTTGCAGATCTTGTTAATTTTTGGTTCAAATGTAGACTGGCAATAAAGAAGTATTAGTAAAGAAGGAGTAACTACCCTTCTCACTAGAATACCAGCCAGCTCTCAAAGACTAGAACAGCTAGGCACGTTACTGCTACATGCAAAATTAAGACTAGTAACCATTTGCCTTATGATAGGCCCTCAAAGTTCCAATCAGAACTATATCTAATTGTAGAGCTGCTGCAAAAGCATATATTCAAAGAGAGTCCTTCTCAAGGAACTTGACAACATAGATCAGGAAACACAGAACAAAAACCCACTCTATCACTGAAAATGAGAGCAGAAGGAACACAAACACAGAAAAATCATTCTACATATGATACTCCACCCTTATACATAGGAACTGTATCAACATGAAGACATATGGTTAATAATATTTTGTTTTTTAAAAAAATCTCTGGTTATCTTTCAGTGGGTCCAGCATTTTTAAAATCTAGCCATCTGAATCCTATTCATATCCTAGAAAATGGCTGCACAGCACAAAGCTAATCTTTTTAATCTCGGTAGGACTTCAGCTCACCTTTAAATGTAAGCATTTGGTTGGGCTGTGCCTTGGAAGATGATCTAAGGTTCAGTCTGAAAGACAAATAAAGATAGTCAAGCACTTCAAACACTTTTGCATGGCTTTCACCCCTCTACTACATAAATACATACGTTTCTCAGGTGACTGAGGTCACCATGTGACCTACTGTCAAACACTGAAGATCATTTTGTTGAACACAATATATTCACGACCAGTGTTAGAAATTGTTGTGGTTTAAGACCTAGTCGGCAGCCAAGCCCCACAAGTTTCTTGCACACTTTTCCCCTACTTACTCCCCCCTAGTGGGAGGGGAAGGAGAATTGGGAGAAAAAATGCCAAAAACTCCATGGTCTGAGATAAGGAAAAGTTTAATAGACTAACATCAGAGCCTTTGTATCCTCAATTCCAAAACCCTAGGGGTTGGCCTTGGGTCTTCTCAGGGGCTCTCTGCTAGATACTCAGGTAGGACCATTCTTCCCAGCTGCAGTGTAGAGCAAAATACTGAATATCTGAATACTTCCTTAAGATAGTCTACTATAATTGTCTGAAGTACTTTGGGCTGAAAAGCCCATATATTTGTGAACCTTGGTCACTTATAAAAAACTTTACCTTTTTTTTCTTTTTTTGGGGGGTGGGAGGTAGAGGGAGGGTTGTACCAAAGGAACATGTTTCTCTACTGGTTTTTGACAAAACAGTTTGAATAATCAGCAGTTGTTCTAAAAATACCTGGCTTTATTAATAAAAAAACAACATTTACCTTTACATAAATACTCTCTTTCTTATAAACAGTGGAAAGACCCTAATGCTGGTGAAAACAGAGATTTGCTCTTTCTACAACATAAAAATGTAACTTGTGCAGTGTTACTGCTGAATAAGAAAAAAAACGATTTTCCTTTCACTTGTGGTTCCACTACTATTCTTTAGCAGCACAGTCTTGGAAATAGTTAAGTATACAACATTATCAGGCAACCTCCTTCAAAGCTTACACCTGGCTCAGAATATTAATATATACCCAGAATATTAATATATACCCAGACAGGAGAATATATACCCAAAATTACCAAAATCCTTCTTCATATCCCTTCTTCATTTGTAATACAGGAAAGGATTGCATTAACTGTGAAGCTAACGTAAATGCAGATGAAGATGGTCAGAATTTTCAAGAGCACAGGCCCTCACCTTTTCATGCAAATGTGTTGAGGGTTAGGGCTGGATCGACCACCACCCAGCAACAGGCTCTCCCCACTACCCCATTTCTCCCCTCCCCACCAAGGGAAGGGAAAGGGTATAAGAGAGAAAGACACTTGTGGATTGGAAAGAAAACAACTAAAACTAAAGAAAATAGAAACAATAGATTAAATATAAATATATGCAAATATATGTAGAACGAGCACTGAATCCAACCCCTCCTTGAAGGTAACTACATTGCCATCCCCACAGATACTGTGACAGGAAGCCTCCAGCAGCAGACTGGAATTAGATTCAGGGGGCTGGATCCTGGAGCTGGGTTCAGGAGTGAGAGGGAGAAAAAAGCAGCAAAGACGGGCCCTCGAAAATCAGAAGAGCAGGAAGTGCAAGAAAGAAGAGGGAACTGACCTTCAGCTTTATATCTAGTATGACATATATGGAATGGAATACTTAGCTGGTCAGCTTAGGGTCAGCTCTCCTGCCTGCTCCTCCCTGTAGGTGCAGACTTTTACTCTGCACCCCCAACGTGAGACACGAAATTCAGCAGTGGTCCTGGTTTACATACCAATCCTCAGCAGTAAACCCAAACATCAGGCCCAATCACTGCTGGAAGCAGGCAGTGTTTATAAAAAACATACTACCAGCTTCAGAAATGCAGTTACTTAGAGGAGATTCATCTGAAAAACAGAATCATCTAACAGAATCAGTTTTGTTGTAACACAAACCAGGACAAAGTGGAAAAGATTTCAGCCTTCAGAGTCATCTGACAATTACTTCTGCATTTATTCAAATAAGCAGTGTTTAAACTCAAGCATTTTCAAAAGGATATCATTCACCTCAGGTGTCCTGGGCCAACTAAAATCGGAGAAGATCCAGCCTGAAAAACACAACTGATATGATGCCTCCAAAAAAAAGGACAGTGAGTGCATAGGAGACACTTGTAGACTCAGCAATTTGTCCTGTAAGTAATAGCCAGCTATCATCCAGGCAAATTTACCTGCTTTGACTTGTTAGACTAGTTATACTACTAGTTATATTAGTCAAAAGAAGAGAATTCTGCATTGCCAAATTAGTTTCTTTATACTACAAGGGCATAATCTCAACTGCAATATGTTTTTGAACCATATTGAAAATGGAAATACTGTTTTCTAAATAGCAATGAGCACTGCAGGTGCCAAAGCAAAAGCTATCTGTACTATATTAGACCAGTGTAGAGTGAAAACCAGTATTGGTGCCTGGCTCCTCCAGTGTGAGAACACCTATCAATAAAGACATCTACATTTAGCTTTGATCAAGTGAGGACATTGTATAGTGTTCAGGAGGAGAGGAGAGGAGAGGAGAGGAGAGGAGAGGA
>VWZX01002058.1:12408-37289 GCA_013399015.1 Galbula dea
AGAGGAGAGAAGAGAAGAGAAGAGAAGAGAAGAGAAGAGAAGAGAAGAGAAGAGAAGAGAAGAGAAGAGAAGAGAAGAGAAGAGAAGAGAAGAGAAGAGAAGAGAAGAGAGAAGAGAATAGACGAGCACTTTGCCAGACTCTGCAAGAACTGCACACACTGGTTTGTCTCACTACAGAGAGCAGCAAATCATGGAGATGCCACAATACAACAGCTTCCACCTATTTCAGATTAGATCACTACAATCCATCTCTTACACTGTATCTAGCCTTACAGAATGGACAAAAGTAAATGAGAGCCTTATCTGAAGCAACTAAAGAAGGTTCTAAAGGCAGTATGGTCTCCAGATATTCCTATTTCACCACCTTCACATAATCACTATGTTACTCAGATGATGGTGACTGTTTTCTTCATCCGGCTATTTAGTGTTTCTTCTTGAATGTGTTCCCAGGCTCCCTCTAGTGTCATGACACGCAAACTTCTAAGAAGAAAGACATTCACTTCCATTGAACCTTCTTTCTTCATAATTTTTTAGAGAGAAAGGTTTTCCGTTTGGACAGAAGGTTTCAAGGTTTTTTAGACTCAGGTCACCACTTCTTGTTTTGACCACACATTCAGTGTGTCACCTTCACTGCTCATAAGTGACAAAGAAAATTATCAGCATGGTGTCCTGTTTTGGTCGTCAATGTCCAATACAGACAAGAATACCAAAACTATGAATCAGAAGATGACTGGCTGCTGCATTCAGCAATATAAATCAATCTGATGGCAAATGATTTAGATTTCCATTTTACAATGCAATCAAGAGAAACCTCAGCAAGTCTGCAGATTACACAAAGCTGAGTGGTGCAGCTGGCACAACAGAAGGGAGAGATGCCATCCAGGGGGAACTGGACAAGCTTGAGAAGTGGGTCTACATGAACCAAATGACGTTCAACAAGTCCAAGTGCAAGTTCCTGCACCTGGGTCGAGACAATCCCAGACATGAATACAGACTAGGAGAAGAAATCACTGTGAGCAGTCCTGCAGGGAAGAACTTGGCATTTCTGATGCATTGAAAGCTAGACATGAGCCAGCAATGTGCACTTGCTGCCCAGAAAGCCAACTGCATCCCAGGCTGCATCAGAAGAGGTATAGTCAGCAGGTCGAGGGAGGTAATTCTGCCTCTCTACTCTGCACTCGTGAGACCCCACCTAGAGTACTGTGTCCAGCTCTGGGGCCCTCAGTACAAGAAAGATGTGGACCTTTTAGAGCAGGTCCAGAGGAGGGCCACAAAGATGATCAGAGGGCTGGAGCATCTCTCCTATGAAGACGGGCTGAGAGAGCTAGAGTTATTCAGTCTGGAGAAGAGCAGGAACAGGGGAGACCTTATTGTGGCCTTTCAATACTTAAAGGGAGCTTATAAAAAAGAGGGAGAGATACTTTTTACATAGGCAGATAGTGATAGTATAAGGAGGAACGGTTGTAAACTGGAAAAAAGGGACTGGACGCAGTCAGAGGGTTGCGGTCAATGGCTCCTTGTCTAGGTGGAGGCTGGTGACAAGTGGTGTCCCTCAGGGTTCTGTCTTGGGACCGGTGCTCTTCAATGTCTTTCTTAATGACTTGGACAGAGGTATTGAGCGCACCCTCAGCAAGTTCGCGGACGACACCCAGCTGAGTGGTGTGGTTGACATGCCAGAGGGGCGAGATGCTATCCAGAGGGAGCTGGACAGGCTTGAAAAATGGGCCTGTGAGAATCAAATGAAATTCAACAAGTCCAAGTGTAAGATCCTGCATCTGGGTGAGAGCAACCCAAGATAGGAGTATAGGCTGGGAGAAGAACTCATTGAGAACAGCCGTGCAGAGAAGGACTTGGGGGTCATGATAGACGAAAAGCTGGACATGAGCCGGCAATGTGCACTTGCAGCTCAGAAGGCTAACCATGTCCTGGGATGCATCAGGAGAGGCATGACCAGCAGGTCTAAGGAGGTCATTCTGCCTCTCTATTCTGCCCTCGTAAGGCCCCACCTGGGGTACTGTGTCCAGTTCTGGGCTCCTCAGCATAAAAAAGATGTGGACCTCTTGGAGCGGGTCCAAAGGAGGGCCACAAAGATGATCAAAGGACTGGAGCACCTCCCCTATGAGGACAGGCTGAAGGAATTGGGGTTGTTCAGCCTGGAGAAGAGAAGGCTTAGAGGGGACCTTATAGTGACCTTCCAGTACCTGAAAGGGGATTATAGAGCAGAGGGAGAGAGACTTTTCTCCTTGTCTGATTGCAACAGGACATGGGGAATGGCTACAAGCTGAAGGAGGGGAAATTTAGGCTGGAGATTAGAAGGGGGTTCTTTACCCAACGGGTGGTGAGGCACTGGAACAGGTTGCCCAGACAGGTTGTGGAGGCCCCATCCCTGGCAGTGTTTAAGGCCAGGCTGGATGTGGCCCTGGATGACCTGGTCTAGTGCATGTGGTGTCCCTGCCCATGGCAGGGGGGTTGGAACTAGATGATCTTTAAGGTCCCTTCCAACCTGAGCCATTCTATGATTCTGATTCATTCTATGATTCTATGATTTATATTAGATGTTAGGAACAAATACTTTACTCAGAGGGTGCTGAGGTGCTGGGACAGATTGTCCAGAGAAGTTGTGGATGCAACTAGATTATCTTTAAAATCCCTTCTAAACCAAGCCATTCTATGGTATACTGCAGACATCCATGCAAATGCAGCTCCTTTATATTCAGTGTTCACAGGTCCTTTTCTCTTGTCACTTTTTTTTTTATCCCCAGCTCTTTTGAGTCTTCTTATGCCTTCCCTACTTCAGCACTTGTTTTTCCTGCCTCTTTTCTCAGTTCTTACAAAGACACTTTCCTCAGCTTTTCTATCTCCTTCCCTCTTGCTACACGTTTTGAAAACATGCAACAGCTACTCTTTCTGGTTTATTTTGCTGATCCAGCTCTGGGTTACTTAAGCCAACTACTGCAGATGCTAACTACAGGCTGCATTGGCTACATTAAAACTGTATATGTAGTGATTCTGTGTCTTGATTAACCTAACAATAGACTCTGGGAAACTACTCTCTTCCTAGCTGTCGTTGCAGAACACCAACCTTATTTCTGTAACCATTTCTGAAAGTAACACAAAACAAATTTCATGGTGCACAAAGAGTCAACATATAGCATATATTTGTCTGACTCACGCAAAACCTTAATCTAATTCCCTGAAAAACAAGTGAAACATAGACTGATTTCACAGGAACTTGACTGTGAATGTAAAACAGCATGCAAAAAGGTTATAATATTTTCATTAAGCTCAAGAAAAGGGAGTGATATGCAATATGTCAATTTTAGGACAGGAAAGCAAAATGACTTTCCAAGATCTTAATTTGGTTTTAATAGAAGAATTCTCATTCTCTTCAGATTTAGAAATCATTGTGCTCTTTTTTGAAAGCAGAGTCAAGCTATAGTGTAGAAAAGTGCAGGACCAACACTACTACTCCCATGTAAGCAGTTTTGTGGGAGCAGGATAGGAAGCATTCTTGTACTGACAACAACTAGCAAGTGTATTTAGCTCTCAGTAAATATCCTTTGTCAGAGATGTGCAGGCTTTATCACTTCCCAGAAAAAAATCTCAAACTCTGTTTTCCCAATTCCTTACCTCCTCCTCATTTTAAAGGATTTTAAAGTATTTCAAGATGTTGAGGGTGACAGTGTCACTCTTAGGCGTCTAAATAAAGATGATGCAGAAAGATCCCACACCAGCTTTTGGCTGTCCTCTACACTTAGGTTTCCAGAAGCATTATCAAGCTTTCTTGTAGGAATTTAAATACTTGTTGTACTTCAAACCCTGTGCTAATTTCTGTAATCATGGCAGACGACAGTGAATTCTCAAACCTAGGTGAAATATACCATACTGGTACAGAACAAAGGCAGATTCATGTATCTACATGAAAACAAAATTTGACATGAATTCACATGTGAATTCTGAACTAGCAGTCTTTTTTCCTTATGTATCAATTTCAATTCTATTATTTTTAATGTAGTAATATATTTCATAGTTTTTATTTCTTTGATTATTCATTTGCTATACACATATTAATTAAATCTTTGACAAATACAGGGAACAATTTGAGGCCAAAGTGTCATCAGAGGTGCAGCTGGCTGCAAGAATCTCCTGTAGATTTTGCTGAAAAACTTTGATCTAAAGTTGTGGCCAGCTTTCCCAGTCAGTAGCCAAAGTTTTAGGTCTTATGGATCCCAAATTGATCAAGACACTTTTGAAGCCTGCAGGCACAGTCTGCCTGCTTTCTATTAGATCCTCAAAGGCTTGCCAAGATTTTGTACCCAGCAGATGTAACAATTACTGAATTTATTCAAAATGAAATAATGTGGTTCTCAGGTAATTGGTCTTTTGCTGGAAAACTAAATGTGTCTGGGTGCAAAAAGCAGACTAAAAAATTCTGTTGAAAGACAGTTTTCTATCATGTTATCAATACTTCATTCAAAAGAATAGCAGTATCTCCAATGCCAGTGTACAATAATTTTTGTAATTCCTGTTTAGCTTGAACTGATTATTAAATGATTGTTGTAGAATAATCCTATATTTTAAGTTTTCCTTGCTTGGCTCCAAGCACTTTTCCTGCTCTTGCCCTTGAGCTGGCATTACTGTTTGTAGTCCTTGCAGTGAGGAAAACTAGGCTAGCAAGAGAAAAATTAGCTTTCTACTAGAGTAGTTCCCTGAAGCAACTCACCTCACAGTCACAAGCATACAGGTGGCACAAGAAAAGTAGTGGGAATAAGTGGCAGGAGACAGTAGGAAAAGGAAAATGAGCTTGCTCCTTTCAACAGTAGCCTGTAATTCTCTTAGATTAAAATGATAGTGTAATGACAGCCTAAACCACTTTGAACAAATGAGGGAGGTCACTTTCAGGCACATATTATTTCTTTAAAATTTCCATATAGAACATTTGTTTGCTGAAGTGAGAGCATTCAGTTACAACAAATTATAGAAAAACCCTACACACTAAAAAAATCTCTCAGTTATGTCAGAGTAGGAGATCTGAGCATGTTTAATGAGCCAAAAAGTCTGAAGAATTATCAGAAGACAATCCAGGACACTAAAACAATTATCTGACAAACAGCTTTCCTAAAGGGTTGTGATTAATTTAGAATACACTTGAATCTTCTGAGGATATATATTCTGCACTCAGAGTAATCACTGGCATACTCTTCATTAAAAAAATACAGTTGTTGAGAGATTATTTTGCTTGTTAAACTGAAATGTAGGAACAGAACTGTTTGAACTTGTAATACATTTCTTCTGTGCTCTGTATTCTGCAAAGTGATTTTTCAAAGCTTTTTTATGTTGACTCTATTTTTTACTTTACCTTCTAAATAATAAAATAATCCAGATGACTACTTTCTTAGACCTCAGGTTCTGAGATTCCTTACTCATTTTTACAGTCCTGCAATCTTCTTTCTTGAATGTATCAATAACAATTGCCAAAACGTAAAAAAAAAAAAAAAAAATTGAATGTCTGTTTGTCTTTGTGTAAATAACACATTTTATTTACAAAAACAACATAACAAGACAAAATTAGCTGTCTTGTCTGTGGAAGATCCTTGACTAGATACTCAGGGTGCTGAGGATGAAACCTCCAGGGTCCAGAGGGAGGTCTGTGGAAGTCTGGCAGTTTCAATGGGCAATGGCTGAGTTAGATTTCAAATCCAGAAAGGGAAAGGTATGAAAGAGTAGCTAAAGCTTCTAGTAGGAAGCTATAAGGATGCAGAAAAGGCAGGCCTTTTACCACTGTGTGGTAGATCAGGAACACAACCGAGTTGAGTTACCAAAACTGGTAATTGGAACTGTTGGGTAGTACTTGAATAGATATTGCATTCAAGGAGTAACGTGTATTATCAGAACCAGAACTGGAAGATTACATATTATCTGAGTACTTCTCAGTCTGTTCCCAGACTCTTCATTATAAAAAGCAATAAATTAATTTTGGCTCTTCTTTTTTACATACTTTATTCTTATATGACTCATTAAAGCAAAAGGTAAAAATTGGCAGCCTGTAGTGTATTATGTCAATACTAAGCCTTTAAAAGCCAAACGAATTCAATTTACTTTACCAAAACTGTCAAATTCCCTTAAACTGACTGACTGCAGCTCTTCTCCCTATCACCACCTCTTCAGAAATGTATTCACCTCTCATCTCCAGTATTCCTGGCATCTTTCCAGCATGCTGATCCTGACTGAAAGTGAGCAGTCTTGTTAGCAGATTTTCCCAGATTTCTCATTTTCAGAGATATAGTAAGATTTCTGTTTTAATTTCAAGACCACAGAGGTGAATTGTTAAATACGTAAATATTTATTTAACCCTTCAGTAGACTGGAATACATATGTACTCATAAAATCTATTTTGCTCTGCCATATATTCACTTTGAGATCTTTATGTGTGGACAAATGCAAAACAAAGACTCCGCTACCCAAAACCCCACAAGATGTGGAAAAAAATAACCACCATTGACCAGGAGAGGGAGACAAATGGGAACAGCCAAGGTCTGTATGCTTGGTGCTCATGCTAAATAAGGCATCATTGTTCAAAAGTCCTGTTTCAAAAAGGGCATGTGTGACATGCCTGTGACAAAATAATCTGCATTCAGCCACAATGTAAAATTGCCTAAATTCCTGAAGGTTTCAACTTTTTGTTTGTTTGTTTTTGCTCTCTTTCCTTGCAGTTACAGCAAAAAAAACCAAACTCTTTCCCCACAGTGTTTTAGAAGTGGTCTGACATGTCTTTACCAAGGAAATCAGAGAGACAGAACAAGGGGGCAAGGCAGGCAGGTAGAGCACACATTTTCCCTGGCTAGAGCCAGGTCGACCAATACTTGAAAGTTATAAATATAGCGTGAAAATGAGGGAATACTTTTGACTCTACTGAAAAATGTGAGAATGCAAGTATTTTCTCTTGGCATGAGGGCTGAAGGCAATGGATGGGTTGAGGGAAGGCTAAGCTGTGCTTTATATGGACAGGCTAGTCCCCTTTTACATAGACAGTTGTTTGCAGACAGCCTCCTGTGTCATGAGAGTGAGACTTTTTTTTCCTTATTCTCTTAAATCTACTTTGTTTTAAGGCTAGGCAGGAACTACCTGTTCTGAAAAGCAGCATTCTTCTACACTTGGAGCAAGAGTCCTTGAAACAGATACCTAAAATGCAGCATAACTGCAATCCACCAGAGTGTAATGAATTCCACTAAACAGATTCTACTTAGTAATATGTGTGTGTATGTTTGTACACATACATAAATTTCCCCCAGGTCATTGCTGCTTTTGGTTTAGTGGAAAGCAGTGAGTAGATGTGTTTTCTTCAGCTGGTAGTGAGCATGGTGTGGGAGCAGCCTTCTGTAAAACACATCGCAGCTGGTTAAGGTAGTGCACGCAGTGTGGGCAGAAAACTGGAGGAGGAGAGGTCAACATGCACAATGGCTGGGCTGCTGCTTAGCAGCAGTCCCAACAAACTGTAAATTAGATCAACAGAAAACTCAAAGTTCGACAAAACCAAATGCAAAATCCTGTGCCCAGAACAGAACAACCCCATGAATCCGTACAGCTTAGGGAAACAACTAGAAAGCAGCTTTTGAAAAAACGACCTGTGACTCTTAGTAGGCAAGAAGTGAAACAAGGCTCAGCAGCACACTTTTGCAAACACCAAGGCCAGCTACTTAGCTGCATTAGCTAGGAGCATAGCCTGCTTGTTCAGGGAGGTTATTTCCCTCTATTCAGCATGTGCAAAATTACACCACTACAAAGTAGTGTGCCCTGCTTTGGGCTCCCCAGTGCCAGAAAGGTTTTTACAAGCTACGAGCAAGCCCAGTGGAGGACCACCAAGATGGGTTTTGGCGTGAATTGGGTAAGGTAGGAGAAAAGATAGAAAATGCAGGAAATAATGTTGCAGTATTGTACCAACAACAGAACACCCTATAGGAGGAGAAGGTAATTTCATTTTAGAGAAAAACTGGTTTAACTCATTTACTTACACTAGGTCGTTGTGGCCTTATCGGGTTTCACTGCAATTACACTTAGGATGCCAAATGCCAAGTGCTCCTCAGCTTTCCTGGGTTCACAGCTTTGTGTCAAGGTGTTCTGGTAAATATGACTATGAGAGAAGTCTTTACACCTATAGTGCTTATGCTCCTAAGGATGATGAATGACTTCCAGAGATTCAGGTGGAGGTACACATCATCATACATGGTTGTCTTTCCTTGCTAGGGAGCAACAGTCCAGGAACAGCTTGACAGTATCAGTGAGACAAATAAACAGCTTGCTGCCACAGAGGAGTCGCTTACTCCTTTGCTGCACCACAGCTGTGTAGGAGACCTACTCTAGAGTTGGCTGCAGCATTTGCTGGAATCTTTGGTGAGCCAGCTAAGTTCAAGGATCTGGCAGAACATTTCTCTTGGAGGACAGGTGTACCACCTACCATGTTAATGAACTAAATTCACTCAGTGAGGTGTCTGACAAATGCCAGATCTAGCACAGATGAAAGGGGAAACCCCTTCAGCAGCAGCCAGCTGCTAAGTCTATCAGCTGAATCATCAAACCAAAGCCAAGGCACAAAGTGGCAAACATACACCTATCACTACCCCTTGAAGTTGTGGAAAGTACCCCTCTGAGGTGTATAGGGTTGCTACCTCAATGCCTTCAGAAGCATGGAGGTCTGAAAATCAAGTTTTCACTGAAACTACCAAAAATGCCACATTGGCACAAAGCTGTGCCTGACAAAACCATTCAGTCAGAGAAGTCATGCCAGCCAACAGCTCCAAACAGTAGAGAGGCATTGCACAAGGTCCACAGGATGAGGCATGCTGTCTCCTTTCTGCTCCAGATGCTGCTGGAGGAAATTGCTCTGCAGAATGGAGTCAAACTTCCAGGAAACATCCTCTCCAAAATGGAGACAAGCTGGTTTTACTTAATCTTTAAGAATGGGGGATGGGTTTAAAAAAAATAAAGAGAGTCCAAACATGAGATAGGCAGGGGAGGAGTGAGATATGTCTAAGCCATATACAACTGCAGAGGTGCTGATAATTGTGAGGTACCCAGGTACAGCCATGTCTGCTGCAGAGAGGTGGCTTTGACCAAAAAGGACAAAATTTATGTTGTGCCTATTTCTTCCCTCAGTGTAAGAAAAAAAACCTTCAAAAAACGTAGTATTTCCCTATTGTGGAACAGAAGGAAATGTGGGTAGGAAGCCAGGGCTGGCAGACATGCTGGATTAGACTGAAGGGCAGCAGAAGTGCCCACAAGTACAGCATGGTAGCAGCAGGCTGCACCCCCCCAGCGGGGAGAACATGGGCTCAGCAAGACCACCCCGCCCACCGAGGCAGGTTAGGGCCGGTGGTGGGGGAACACAAGTTCGCTGTGCTTCTGGGAGGGAGGAGGAGAAGGGAGGAAAGGGTGGAGGAGAGAGAGGAGAAAGGAAGGGAGGAGGAGGGTGGGGGAGGGAACTCTGCTCCACAGCCAACAGATCCAGCACGGGCCACTTTGAGCCGGTTTGGGCCGGTTGGGGCACTGGAAGGAGATAGCAGCAGCTGACGACACCACCTGCATCCAGGCGAGTGGTACTGTCCGGACTGGATCACGTAGGGCCCTCGGAGCGTGTTTCTGCACGATGTCACCCTGCGCGGCCGCCGTCGGATGACCTGGCCATGCTGCAACCCGGAGCTGAAGCCGCTTCCAGGCAGAAATCCACTCCTGTCTTTTTGTATAGCTCCGCACGGCCCCAGACTGCCGGAGGGACAGGGAGGTCTCCGGTGTCGGGTTTCAGCCGGAGCAGCTGGTTTGGCGCCGGTGGAGGAGGGGAGTGGAGGGGGAAAGGGGTGCTACAGGGTTTTGCAGCCGGGGCCTGGAGTGATCCCTGCTCCGGGGCTGGCTCACTTCGCGGGCCCAGGTGGGCAGCGCAGCCCTGAGAATCCGCTGAGTCCTTGCCCTTTGCACGGCCGAATTGCCCCCCGGGATGCTTCCCCAAACCAGTGGTGTGGGTCCCCACTGCTCACAGGCTGATCTTGCCAGGTAGAAAGCACACCAGGCAGGGAGAAAAGGGGCTGGGCAACCCCGGGGGATTTTCAGCAAGCTCTTGGGAGAGTAACGGTATGGGGCAGTACCTATCTGGTAGCTGGCAGTGGAAAGCCATTGGTTTAGTGGTCGTGCGTGGAGAAAGGAGTTTGGGTTTTCCACAGTAACCCTTAAGCACAGGGTTTTGGTCTTAACCTAGAATCTCCTTTGAAATGCTTGTCAAACCACACCTGTTTTCTGTGTTCCTTTTCCACTGTATTTGCAAATATAGAAATACTGCATTTGATCTGCCATGGTAGCATCTGAAGTACAAAAAGGCATCTGAACCATTCACTTTTGTAGGAGAAGTGGTGATCTCCCATGAAATGCGCTTGCTGTTTTTAACTCCAATGGCTGATACAATCTCACAAGTGTCCCTTACTGGAGCATAGAGGCTGTGCTCGTAACTTTGGGAAATAATTTGACACTAATGCCTTACCTAGTAAAAAGCATTTATCTTTCCTCAGCCTGAACTACCCTTTAATTACACTGTACTTTCTAGATCAATTTTCAATGGCCAGCTACAGTATAGTAAGTTAATCAACTTTGAACAAAAGGTGTGCTTTTTACCTGTAGCCGTTACTTGAGTGGAGAGCTGCAATTGTGGCAGATTAAATTTCTGGTCTTAATGTTCTTTTGTTCTTTCTGTCTCACAGGGCTGGTTAACAGCAATGTAAACTGACCCATGGTATTTCAGCCTAAGTGCTAACTCAATCATCTCATCATACTGAACAGCAAAAAAAACACCTCTTCCCCTCTCTTTATATTAGATCAGATCTCTCCATGTGTCTTTAATCTCCTTGTAAGAATTTGATCTACTTCTAGTTTGTCTTTCATCTCTGTGTCTCTTACTAGGTTATATTTTTCTCCAGATAACCTAATAAATGGAGGATGCTACCTGTCCATCATCAACACAATGTTTTTAGGTTTTTTTTGTCCCTCAGGGCATAACTATATGTCACTTTTTCACTATTGTCACAGCTTTGGCAGAGGTGGGAATGGTGGTGCAGACAAGGTGCTCCCTTGCTTAGTTATCTGACCCATTTAGAGTCTACGCAGATCCATGTAGAGAGTCCATTGACAAAAATGCTTGCAGCAGCACAGATTTTGTCTACAGCAGTATTCTCACAGGTTTTATCAAAAGTGGAGCTGCTCTGGTAACTCAGAAGTGGTCACAGGAGGTAACTTAGCTCAGGCAGAACCTAAGGTTTAGGAAGAGAGAGGAGCTGTATTTTATTCTTCAAAAGCCCAAAGAAGTCAGCATATGTCAATATGGGCAAATAGTATTTTTATAAGTACTAAGGATAGATAGAGTTACTGGACCAAACATGCTCGTGTATAAACTTAATATGCTTAGTAGTTGGGGTAAAAAGGATGCGTCAGTTGCTTACATCCTAATTTCCTTCCAAGAAGATATGCAAGTAAATACAGCTAGCAGCAGGTACTCTTTCTCCTTAACACAAAAGATAAGTAAGCAAGAGAGTTACCTACCATTTATATTGACTACTGCAGTGCGGTTTGCGTCAGCCAGTTGTGCCACACTCTTTTGATGCTTTATAATGTCAAAGGGCAGGGATGACTCCCATCCTATCCTTTGGAATTAAAACTATATTGAAATGCATGGGAGAGTTTATCCTCCCAGTACTAGCTCTTCTATTTTCTTTTTCTGCTATAAAAACAAAATGTGGACCTACGTCCCATCAGAGGAAGAAAAAGACAAAAAAAAAATCCAACATTTCTGTTCCTTCAGTTTTGTGGATATTCTGTGGTGAAGTATTTCTGTACCTGAGAAAGTCAGACCTGAATATCTATGACACCGATGCAGAAACTGTAAACTCTTGTTGCAGCCAGATTTTTTTACCCATGCTTAACTTGAGAAGTGTAACTCGATAAGCAAGCAGTTTCCTGCACATATCTCTTAATATATTGGTGAATATGTGTTCTTCAGTCAGAGTTGCTATGTTAGTTTTGTCATGCTTGAAGCATATGTATTTTTATAAGAAAAAAAAAGTAAGTTTCTAGATTATAAGTCAGCATTTTTCTCTCATATCTCAAATGTCTCCCCCAGTGTGTTTGTTATAACATTCTAGTATAACTGTATGAGTGCATATGGGACATTATAAGTGAGTCAAACATTAAGCAGATTATTTTAGTCATTTGCATATTTCAGATGCCTTGGTTAATACAATGCAAAGTAAGTTTATCTTCTTGCACTTTTAGGAAACAACATCATAAAGTATCTACGGAGCTGGAAGGGACTCACTAGGATCATTGACCATATCACTTATTTCACACATCCTTCTATAAGGTAGGCATGTGTCCTGGTTTCACTGGAACAAAATCATAGGCCTGCCATGGGTTGCGAGGTGTTAAAAGTTTTGGGTCAGCCAGAGCAGCTGACCTGAGCTGGCTCACAGGTGTATCCCATACAATAAATGTCACAGTCATTATAAAGGGGGAAGTTTGCTAAGGACAGGAGAGTTTTGTATTCTTGTGGATTGCTTTCCTTGTGTTGTTACCACTGTGTATGTGCTGAGTATAGAAGAATCACAGAATGGTTAAGGTTGGAAGGGAATAACAGAGTTCACTTAGTCCAACCTCCCTACTCTAACGCAGTCCCCTAGAGCAAATTACTAAGGATTGTGTGCAGGTGTTTTTGTAATATCTCTGGGAAAGGAGACTCCACAACTCTCTGGGCAACCTATTCCAGTGCTCAGTCACCCTCAAAATAAAAAAGTTGTTTCTTGTGTTTAGGTGGATCTTAATGTGTTCCAGTTTGTACCCGTTGCCTTGTGTCCTGTTGCTTGGCACTACTGAGAAGTACCTGGCTCCATCCTCTCAACACCCTCCCTTCAGATACCGTATGAGTAAGGTTGATCAGGTCCCCTCTCAGCCTCCTCTTCTCAAGGCTAAATAAGCCCAGGTCTCTCAGACTTCCCTCATGAGAGAGATACTCCAGACCCCTATTTGTCTGTGTATCTGTTGGACTTGCTCCAGGAGGTCCACGTCTCTCCTGTACTGAGGAGCCCAGAACTGAACACTACTCCAGGTGGGAGGCCTCACAAGGGCTGAGTAGAGGGGCACATTCATTACAAAGGGGGAAGTTTGCTGATGATGGGGCTCCTGCTCAAGCTCCTTCTACTCCTGAGGACTGCTTTCCTGTTTATTGTGGCCACCATATGTTGGCTGGGCTGAGTGTAACTTTGTATAGTTTATATTGGTATCAGTTTTGATGTTTCATTACATCTTTTTTCATTTCAACCCACAGATCTTTCCTTTTCCTGATTCCCCTTCTCTGCTGGAGAGGGGTCATTGAGTGATAGAGCAACTGCTATAGGGTAGCCCCAGATACAGGATAAATATAGTATGAAAAAAATTTGTTTACGTAAGCATGAGAATGAGGTTAAAGGAGTTGCTGAAGGTCACTGCAAATCAAGTCACACACATCAATCATTTTTTTCCACAGTAAGGGTGCCAGAGCACTGGAACAGACTGCCCAGAGAGGTTGGGGAGTCTCCTTCTATGGAGGTATTCAAAACCCATCTGGACACGCTTCTGTGTGGCCTGGTCTAGGGACTCCTGCTGTGGCAGGGGGGTTGGACTAGATGATCTTTCGAGGTCCCTTCCAACTCCTAGCATTCTGTGATTCTGTGATCTGACAGCTAACCACTAGACTATACTACTCAGATTACTGGGGTTTACATTTTAAAATAAAATTGAATTGCCACTCATCTTTCACCTATTTGCAAAGACTAGAATTGAGGATTCCCCGTCTATAGGAACAATTCAGAATGCTTACAGGCATCTAAAGCCATGTAGGATGTTCAGTGACATATTTTGCTTTCATTGCTTTTATCCAGTGTTTCCTAGGCAACAATGAACTTTAAGTATGAGTTGTGACAGATAAAAAGAAGTACAGTTATTTTAGCATAAATACTAAATATACATAAACATATTGTAAAGAGTTGCTTAGTATAATTGAATACTATAAATGGAATTTTTGGTTTAGTCCTCAATTTGTCTGACATTTTTGGTGGAATATAAAACTGGAGGACTAAAAAGGTATTCCGTCAGAAGATCTTGTCACTGGAACGGATGTTTGAACCTAATGTCTCAACCAAACTCCAATTTGTGTAAATAAGTTTGGCCATCTTGAGATTCCTCTTGCATACCATAAGCTGTTGTGTTATATACCATGTGTGTGCAGAACTACAGGGATACTTTGTTATTCTCCAAACCTGGCTGAATTTTAACCATGTACACAGACCTCTTAGGGACAACGACAGGTGGTTATTCCCACACCCATTCTCTCTTTTTTGTAGTGGGGGAGGGGAGAGAAAACAGAATGCCTGTGTCCATCCTTTCAGAAGGTCTGCTTCTCTCAGTTTCCCATTTTTGTTCTTTGCTGACTGTCAAGACAGGTATGTGAAAACTGTGAAATACTTAGCCACGCAAAAGTAGCATTTATGTGTGCAGGGATCTCCAGGAACAGTGAAAAGCATATCCCCAGTATAAAGGCCATTTCTCTCCAAAATGTAGAGTTATTCTGGAGGAGACCTAATTTAAATGGAAAAAAGGCAAAATCTAGATATAGGAGATAGAAAGTCATGTGAGGAATGAGTATCCCAGGGATACAATTGGGACAGCAGAAGGAAATAGAGAAAACATAAGCAGAGACTGTGATTTAATATGGAAGTACAGTAGACTGGATGGTCAAGAAAACTGGGTGGAGAATTGGGGAAGAAGTGGAGTCTGGAGGTTGTTGAGCTGTTTGGCCTTAGGCCTTGGAGAGGAATAATATGTGGTGTGAAAGTAAAAGGGTATTAAATCATCTGTCTTAGATCTTGAAGGAGACTGGGACAGTCCTGGGAGGAAAATAGTAGAAACTTGCATGAACTGGGCAAGAAAGTGTGGGCTAAAACCAGAGATAAGAGAGATCAAGGATTTGGGAGTCAACATGGAAAGAAAGGGTCAGTTTCAAGGGAAACAGGCAAAGGAGCTTGAGACTGGTCTACTACATTTCTATTTCAGGTCTGGAGTAAAATTCGCAACTTCTGAACCTTCCTAGTCCTCACATGTAAGCAAATAACTGTGAAATCCACTCAAAAGGATAAGACACTCATTGTAGCAAAAGAAAACATGCTTTGTTGTTTCTCTGCTAACACAAGTCACAAAAGCTTGTAATTCAGTCTTGTCTAGGACCAAAACTGTCAAGCTGACATGATTGAGTTGCTAGGGAAGAAAAAGTTCAATATTTGTTCATTTTCTGTTAAAAATTACTGATAGGAATCTTTGTTTAAACCATTGCTAAGGCTGCAAAATCAAGTATTCATTAAAAAAATACCAAAGTGAAGGTTGCTGGCACAACTCCAGTTTATCCCATACTTTCAGTAGGTATTGTGGCCATTCACAAGATCTTTGCCATATGCATTGTACAGTGTGGTAGGAATGAATCAAGATCATACAATAAAGGAAACATCCACAGAACCCTGGTGTTTCTTGCTGGAGATAGAAGTTGTGTGGCAGGTCACCACTGTTGTCTGAGTATTGCTCACAGTTTTTAATAGTTTACACCTCTGAGAAGTCTTTAAATTATTAAGTTAGGCCTTGGCTAATAGCTTTTGTTGGTTTTAATTGTAAACAAGCCTGATTCATGCTTTTGGTGTTTGGTCAGATTTAAACTTAATGGTAACACAAAGAAGCATGGGCTCTTCAATGATTCTTTTCTTTATGACATTGCAACAGTGTGTTGTTTCCCTTTCTTTGTGGCTGTACTGATCCTGGCTGGTCACCACTTGTTTGAGATTTTCTTTGATTCTTCTATCATCTTAAAAATTCAGCAAGGTTTATTCATTTTTCTTACACATATAAAATAAACTAAAACAGGCCTTATGAGGAGAAGCTTAGGGAGCTGGGGTTGTTTAGCCTGGAGAAGAGGAGGCTGAGGGGAGACCTTATCGCTCTCTTCAGCTACTTGAAAGGTCATTCTAGGGAGGCAGGTGTTGGCCTCTTCTCCCTTGTGACTAGTGACAGGACTAGAGGGAATGGGCTTAAGTTGTGCCAGGGCAGGTTTAGATTAACTATTAGGAAGAATTTCTTTACTGAAAGAGTGGTGAGATATTGGAATAGGCTGCCCAGGGAGGTGGTGGAGTCACCATTCCTGGAGGTTTTTAAGAAGAGGATTGGTGTGTTTCTTCAGGGGATGATTTAGGGATAAGTGTAGTGTAGGGCTATCGGTTGGACTAGATGATCTTGAGGGTCCTTTCCAACCATAATGATTCTGTGATTCTGTAAAATTCTTTGTTGCTGTAGCATTTAGGAAATGCTTTGTGTCTTGTTAGTGTTGAGGATTAAAATAAAGAAAATACAATATATTTCTAGGATGAGTAATTGCTTATCTGTGTTACTCAGTTTTCTTCATTTTCTTTTTCAATTTATAGATAAAAACCTGTGTCAAAACTTAACACTTAGTTCCTTGATTCTAGTTTAGCTTTAACAGCTAGGGTAGAAATATTTTCACTTATTCACTTGCTTTAGGGAATTCTAATTACCTCTCACTGGAAAAGGCAGTCTGATGTCCTTTGGGATAAGGGAGACAAGAAATAGCCTGGCTTCAAGGCAAGCTTACTATTGCTTTAAAATTCTCCAAGTCTTTGAGAGCAATACAGATTGCTCTCCACTTTGGGTTCTTGACCACAGCAATAAAAACCTTGGCAAATAATATATTTAGAGAATAATATGCTTTCTTCTCCCCTCTTGGTAGGTCAAACAGAAAACCAGAAAAAGCCAGATGAATTAATTTTGCTTAGAGCATTTAAAAATATTTTCCAGCTGAGATTAAGCAAGCAAAGTTCTCAAGGGTGGATAGCTTAAAAACACAAATACTTCAAAAAGTCCCATGTATAAAAAGTTATTAGCATTTGAACTATTCTGAACCCTCAATGCACTGTCTGCTATACTACAAGGGTTATATAATGAATATAATGAGTACAAGTGTTATATAATGAAGACTCACAAGAAATAGATTTTAAAGGTAAGGGTTTGGGGTTTTTCTCCAGTGGTTTCATATTCTGAAACTCATATTAATGTTTTCTGAGCGTCCTGGTTTGAGTTAGAACAGAACTAATTCTGTTTAGTGATTTTACATTTTAGCTAAAGTCTTTTTTAGTTAACCAAACTTTCTGAAGTTCTCAGGATGCTTTTGCAGACAGCGTCTGCTTCTAGTAGTGATAAGGCTTGATGTTTAGAATTGTTATGAAGGATTGGTATGCAGACCAAGGTCACTGCTAAATCTTGTGTGCCATGTTGTGGGCTGCAGAATAAAAGGCTACATCTGCAGGGAAGAGATGACAGGACAGGTGACCCTAAACTGACCCATTAGGTATTCTATTCCATAGACATCATATTCAGTATAAAGCTGAGGGATCATGAGGGTCAAGCCCTCTTGTTCCCCTCTTGGTCAGTTTTGCATCTTGTACAGTTCAGTTCTCTCTCTGCGAGTTCACTTCTGGCTCTTGCTCTTGCCCTTCTTCAATCGCTGGTATCTTAGGAGGAGTCTGTCCTTTCTGCCTTGGATCTCAATCTGTGTGTTCCTGAATTTGGTTCCAGATGAGTCTGGGACTTCTGCCATGGCATCAGTGGTGACAATCATGTAATTGCCATCAGGGAGGTTGTGTTCGATATTTGTTTTGTATATATTTGTATACATGTTTATTGTTAACATTTATTGTTAACATTTATTGTTATTCTATTAATTAAAGTAGTGTTAGTTTTCCAATCCACAAGTGTCTCTCCCTGTAGGATTTCTGGAGGAAAATGGACATATAGTGGACATACTGTGAGCAATCCTGGGCATTGTCTGACAGGATTCTGTTCCAATGTGAAAGCATGCTATTTGGGACACTGTTATTATGAGAAAGCATGCAACCTCGGACTCTTTACCATGTGAAAGTATGCTGGGAGAGCATACTCAAGGACAGAGTGTTTGTGCCAGTAGCAAAACAAGTTGATTAACAGCCTTGCCACCTGCAACAACAAGAACCTGAGTCAGAGGTGGAGATTGGTGCCTCGTGGACAGTAGGTCTTAGCAAATCATATGTAACGTTTAGGCGCGTGGACAATGCATGCAACCAATTGTAGTTTGAGCTATCGCATGGCACGTATGTAGAAAATGTATTTAAGTAGAGTGTGTGTTTAATAAATCGACTTCTTCTGAATTCGTATTGAATCGTGTGCAGAATCTGGGACTTCCACATCAACATCTCCCTTATTCCCTTTCCCTTCCCATGGTGGGGGAGAGTGCTTTATAGAGAGCATGTGTCATTTTTTAGTAGCTGGCCTAGCCCTAACCCTTGACACTGAACTGTGGTTATTGCCAACAGGGTAGAGTTATTGGGGAATCTCAGGGAATCAGTAATCTCCTCTTTAACTGTCTAACCTGCAGCTAGTGTTGCCTGGTGGTCTCCCTTAGTTACCTGAGGAGGGGAACCTGAGCTGCTGCACAAACACCCATTTCGTTCACATGATGGCCACATCCAGCCCTGAGAATCTCCGAAAATCTGCTTTAAGAAGGTCAGAGAAGTAGACTTACTAATTAAGAGTTTACATTAGCAACTTATTGTGCATTTCCATAATTTTAAATAGCAGTACAGTCACAAATGCAAGTTATATAGTCTTAAGTCTTTTGCTGACTCAGAATTTGATGAAAAGAGGGAAGGAGGAAGAGAACAGGAAAGTGAAACTATCATCAGTCTTTTTTTTCACAGAGCATAAATATCAAATTAGAAGATTTAAGGACAGGTGCCATTAGATAGCACCAAAAGAGAAGCAAGTATGGTGAAGAGAGTGGGAAGAGAGAAAAGACTGGAAAAGTTAAACAAGGCATAGAACGAAAGAGGAAAGCATTGATTGTACACAAGATTGAAGACTGATTGAAGAAAGACAGAATGTGATGAAGGGAGGTTGTCAGAGGAAAGGAATAAAATGGGAAGGAGACTAAATGGAAAGTAAAACAAACAAATGCACAAAAAAGTGGGAATCAATTAACAAGTAGATTTGCATCCTTCCTTCCAGAAAGCCTTGTAGTATAGCAGACACTTCCTAGTGCATTATAACTGAGGGTTCAGAATAGTTCTAATGATAATAACTTCTTATACGTGGGACTTTTTAAAGTATTTGTGCTTTTAAGCTCTTCACCCTTGAGAATTTTGCTTGTTTTATCTCAGCTGGAAAATATTTTTAAATGCTCTAAGCAAAATTAATTCATCTGGCTTTTTCTGTTTTTCTGTTTGAAGCCTTCAAAATATCTCTGTGGACCTCAATATAAGGTCTCGGGTTTTCTCCCAGATTTATCTCCTAAATGACATAAAGTGGGGTTTTGGGGGTTTGTGTAGTGTAGCTTAGAATTCATATGCAGTACAAAAATATATGTACCTTGTTAAAGCAGTGCAGACTGTTTTATTAACATCCGTGTTCACAGTTCATTGAGCTATAAAATGACTAAGTAATTGTGATTCTTTTGGTCTTTAGAAGTTGTTGGGGTTTTCCTAAGATCTGAGATAATCTTATGTGATGTTCCTAAAGGTATTTTTAAAATGGCATTCATTGACTGGACAATAGCGTTCATCTGAGTTACAGGTTTTATAAATGCAGTTTCCTGATCTTTGTAGTTTATCCATGAGTGGTGGTGGCAGGCATTTTAATGAATGTGCTCTGTAAAACCTCCTTTCCTGAACTGGACTAAGAAACTTTCAGCATTAATTTTCCATTAAGGTGGAAGAGAGTCTCCCTTCAGTTAAGCAACAGCTCCATCATTTCAACTAAGATGAGAAAAGCTTGTCCTTCTTTATAGTGCCAGAGAGTAGTTTCCGACACCGAACATATGCAAGTATTGGCAAACAAAACAGGCAGATATCAGACCTATATGGGAGAAATAAATTTTGCTGGTGCTTTTCTAAGAGAATGTCTCTCCTGCTGATTGCAGGTAATATTTTTCTGAAGAAGTTTTCTGAAGTTTTCTGAAGAAGTGGAATTGATCAAAAAGTCTCTTGCTTCCACTGACATTTTTAACCTCCTAAAAGTAATTCACAGTTTCCTGATACTAACTTAAACAATAACAAGACACAAATGATAACTCGGGTAATTATATATCCTGCCAGTTCTGAATCACTCATTGTCCCATATTTGTATTGTCTAGAAATAAGGCATATATTGTGCTTAAAGAGCAGAGGTATAACAAATAACTGCCACCATACTCTACTCTCCACATGACATATTTCTACATAAGAGATAAATTCGTTCCACATAGGTACAGCAAATCTTATGAAAACCATCACATGTGCCCATCTACATGAGGGCTTTACCATGATCAAGAGGTTGTATCTCCTCCCAGAAAGCTGAATTTTCATGACAGCTGACTTGTCCCTGTATTCTCATGTGATCGAGTCCTAGAGCCAAATCCAGATTGTTGTTCTCATGTGATTTAGGCAATCTCTTCACATCTGGTAGGCATGGATCAATAAAAGCAAAATTTATAAAAGGACATCAAGATTACTCTGTTGCCTTTGGGCATAGGACATTTAATAGCAAGTCTCGCCTCTAGTAAGAAATGTTTATTAAGGTAGTTGCATGTTTGTACCAGCAGACTTTGCAAGTGGACATGCATCAGTAGCTGAATCTCTTTTGCCTAAACAAATTGGCAGCAGTAGCCTTTGCACAACAGTTGTATCCATTCTTAGAGTTTTTGGCTCTGTTCCCTCATTACTCATGGAGAATGGGAGGGCTGAATTTTCTTAAGCTTTATCAGTCAAATTTTAAGAAATTAGGAAGAACAGTGTAAAAAAATTAAAAATTCTCCAATTTTACAGAAGTTTTATAGAAGCAAATAATATTTTTGCTTTTCTTCTCCTCCATCTTTTTTTATGGCAATATTCACTCACTACTAATCATCAGTCATAATTACAGCATGTGTCAATGTGTACACACTATGCTTGTAATAGATTTGGATACCCAGATAGGTTTTACATTTTACAACAGGAGGACACTTCTGTTCTGATGAGACAAGGGAAATTACACGGAAAAATGGCTGGTGATGATGGTAAAATAGTGAGATGATGGCAAATAACAAACTAAACATTAAACATTCATAAATAGATGAAGTAATTAAGCCCAATGTCATTGGCTCTTATACAGGAATTTTTATTTAAATAACCATTCAAATATGTTTCTCCCCTGAAATATTCATCTTTGTTCAATAAACATTTTTTATATCATGTCATCACGGAATACATGGAATGGAGAGAGTTCTCCCACCAAACCTAGGCCTTCTAAAGTGACACAGGAAAAAGAAAAAAAGGGCTGTCTGTAAAAATGAAATACTGTAAAACAAGCTGGAGTGTAAATTTAAGAGCACAACAGATATTTTTAACCCTTCTTAACTCATATGAAGAGCACTCATTCTGTCCTCAATTTTCTATATTATATTTGCAGGTAAACAAGCTCTTGAAAATATGTTTGTTTTAACAGCACTTCAAAGTTACTGTGAGCTGCGGGAGGGAATGAACTTAAAATTGCAATGGCTGCTCTGAAATAACCATACATGTATATTCCTTATTTGGAACAAAAATATCCACGCATGGACTTAATCAGGAAAAGCTCTGTGTGTAAACAAGTCTTAATAAAGTATTTACTCATAGTCTAAGTGACAAAATTTGACAAAGGGTAGTTGTTTATTCATTCCACTTACAAGCTATAAAGCAGAATCTAAGCAAGGCTTTTGGGTAAGAAACTGGACTGAGGGACTAGTCTGCCCTTCAGCTCAGTTAGAGATTTAGCTGGGCAAGGTGTCTGAGAGGAGGTCTGGAAGCCTTCTTTCTTTTTTCTCTTGCCTCTGGCTCCAGCTTAAGGCCAGACCCATCCGTTTTGTGACTGCAAGAGTACATGGTTAACTGTGGGTGCAGCTAACCATGGAAGAGTGATCTTCTAGGCATCAATGAAATAGAGAGAGATCCTGGAGAACATGTCCATGAGGCTGGAGTCCAAAAGTACTGAGTCTCAAATGTCCTTGGCTTGATGTACTTGAGAATGTTCAGAGTCAGTGCCACCTCCCAGCCTCAACAGATCAAAACAGTTTTAGAAAGGACACAAGTTTGGGCTTGTGTGTACAGGTTTCCCATTCCCTTTATCTTTTTTGCTTTTTATTATTAGAAGAAGGGACTGTTCCCAGCACATGGACAGGAACAATCCCGTGGACAGATCTTTGTATAAGAAGGCATGCAGAGCAGCCTTTAACTCACATGTGCCTCATCTATTTTTCCAGGTGGGATAGAAAGTATTGTTGGTTTACAGTGGCTAGGAGGTGGTGGGTGCTGTGCTGGAAATACTGACAATTCCGTGCCTGTTTAATCTGAACCAGCTAAACCTGTTAAACAAGTACAGCGGCTCCCACACATTACCATGCTCCGAAGCTGTTCTGAAGTCCTCTTATCTTTGCTCTGCAGGAGTGTCTCTGGACCATGCTGTTTTCCGCCTGTCCCTCGAAAGCTGCATGGCAGAAGTCGTTAAATTTTATTTCAGGTTTCAGTGCCGAAGGGTGAGGGGAATGGTTCCTTACCAGTACAAATGCTTATAACCACTTCTTGTGGCTTAAGCTCTTGCCATTTCATATTTTAAATGAAACCATGTTACTATTACAGCCACCAATGAAGGAATGGGTTAAATGCATAGAACTTCATTCACTGGTAGAAGCAGCCAGTTCCTCCAAACAGGACCCTGTGCTTACAAGTACTTGAAAGAGGCTCCACCCTCATCAAACCAGTCCTGCATAGGTGTCCTCTGAAACCAGCTGCTGCCCTCTGCCCAAGAGGTGACTAGCACCAGAGTGTGAACCTTTGTACAACACCTTTTCCATCTACGATGACGCATATTGTCTTCATGACAGTGCCATGGAAACCACTGTTAGGAAAACAATAGAATTACTGGTGACTAGACCCACATGTAAGGCTGATGTGGTGGGCCAGGCTCAGAGTTCTTCAGGACCTCAAAACCTCATGCAATACAACTTCTCCCAGTGCTCCCACAAACAGGCAGCCCTTCAGTAGGTGTAGCAGTCATTACAAATATTGTTTATCTTAGCATCAGTCCTGACTCTCAGGATATTTACTCTTCCTGCTGCTTCTCCTTTGCTAATGCAATTTATCCGTCCTCGGTGAATCAGTACAAGTGTGTGGAGTTGCACTGTTACTTAGGTCATTGAAGGTGTGGTGAAAAAAACTAACAATCAATCTATTTTCCCTCATGCAAAATTGCATTTCAAACATAATTTCTATGATCTGGTTTGAAGTACATCTCCATGAAGGCTTTATCAGCACAGTGAAAGAGGTGGCAGACAGCTGGGGGCAGGAGCAAACAGCTGACCTTTGTGAGCCTGTTTAAGCAGATATCGGCCCCAAAGCCAACCCATGGTGCGATCTTTCAGCTGGTGTTGCCCTTCCCCTGCAGTTGAGTGTTAATAATATCAGAATAAGGTACTTTTTCCTGCAGGTATTTTAGAAGGAGAACCTTCTACCTTGGATAGATCACTGACAGTGAAAGTCTGTGTCTATACTCAGAAGAGCTGAGGTGTGGGTAGGAACATATGAATTTTTACATCCACTCTACTTTTTCATTTTCCTTCTCATTCTTGTCTGAGCCCACAAGATCATTACTGAAACAAAAGTCAGTTTAGTTTCCCTGCTCTTACTGTAGTAGGCTTTCTAGCAGAAATTGCTAACACAAGGTCTGATTAGTGCCCTGAAAATTAGTGCACTGATTAGTGCCTCAGAAAATAACCATCAGCTCATTTTATACAGGCTGCTGACAGCCACCAAGCAAGTTTTCAGTCACTCCTAGCCTGAGATCAGGTGGAAGGACCGAGGTGACAGATTCTGGTTTATTGACCCTTTTGGTTTATTTTTTTTAACACCTGTGAAATGCTTATCCTGCCTGTTCACAATAAGAGCATGAAAAAGTGTCTTCACTGATCCTTTTACCACTTGCTGTGCATCCTCCATGTTCTATTTGTTTTTCTTTGCCAGCTGAATACCATTTCTTCCCTGTGCTGTTCTTCACCTTCTTTCCTCCCTTCACCTACATCTTAATTACCTTAATTACTTGTACTTCATTCTGTTTTTTTTTTTCTGTTCCTGTCAAAAATTATAGTAAAAAATCCAGTAAAAATTCCCCAAATTTTGACAGAATTGAAAAAGTACATCATGTCATTTGCCAACCCATAATCCTCAGAGAGAAGATTATCTTGCCTATAAGACAGAAAAACATTTCAACAGAAACAAAGCTGAAAGCATCAGGAAAAGTTGGGGTCTAGTAATATGGTATTCTACAGCAAGGAAGGGACTTTCTGCTACCTGTGTTTTGGAACTTCAGGGGAGTTTTCCTCCCATGAAAAGCTAAGTTTGAGGACCATGTGCTCCATTTCCCCGTGAAAGGGACAGCAGCAGCTGGGAGAGGAGCGCAGTCCACCCGGCTACTGCGCAATGGAAAAGGTCAGTTAAGGAGCAGGGTGAGTCATAGAGGCGTGTCACCACTGTCCCTGAGATCAGTCTCCTGTAAATCTCTGGGAATGGTTGTAACTCGGCTGAGGGCTGCTTTTAGAAAAACTGGGCACCCAGACTGAGGCCCCACACAAGCATGTTGGTGTCCAGGTCTCTAGCTGTGGAGAGGGCCAGAGCCTGGCAGTTGCAGTGAAGGGTAGCAGAGATAACAACTGTGTCAGATGTGAATAGGTGAATGATCTGCTCAGT
>VWZX01002105.1:0-10531 GCA_013399015.1 Galbula dea
CTTCTTTTTTTAATTAACCATGGAAATGTACTGAGTGTTTTGTTTACACTGCCTAGAGATTTTTCAGCCTTATCCTTTTCCCAGTATTTGTGTTCCAGCTAGCAAATGAATAGTGGCTGGAAGAGCCCAACCCAAACTCTGAGGAACTAAAAGGAAGTATAGGAGCAAAAGAATTTCTAATGCTTATGGCAAAGATGACTAGGGGTTTTTTTGTGGTTTTTTTTTTGGGGGGGGAGTGGGGTGTTGTTGATAGAGGCTTGTAAGCTTTTTCCATCATTTATTCACTAGATGCAGTGAGTGCTGTTCTTGCTAAGTCAGGCAGCAGCAGGCAGCACTTGCCATTTTCAAGGAACTGAAATCTGTTTCAGAGGAAACATGTTCATACAGCACAAACCCACATTCATTTGCATTACAGCATCATCAATTCTGCTGTTCTTTTTTAGTGGAAAATGTATCAAAGCAGCTTTGTGGTTCAGCTTTCACAAGTGTGTAAAATGTGTGATTGCTTCTACTTAATGGCCAGACTGGAATAAATCGGGTGTCAGATCTAGAATTAGGATGTTGAAGTGTAAATGAATGGAAGGTGAGGTCCAATGTGTTTCTGTGCCACTCTGAAGACAGTTGTGACCTGCTCTTCTCCCAAACAGACATAAAATATCATCTCAGATAACAACACTTAATCATCCAGAGCAAAAACAATCAGGAAAGTACATTGTCCAGTAGAGAGCTAGGAGGTGAGTGAAAAAACTGTCTTTGTGAAGAGTGCTGGATGCAGAGAGGAAACAGAAGGCTTATCAACCCAGCCCTGAATCCAATCTATCTTGTGTTGTACTGTGGCTGGTATCTGATGTTTTTGTGTGTGTTTAAATGTTTCAGAAACTGGACAGCCAAAGTGAGTTAAGCTAACAAGTTGTCTGGTGTGAGCAGGCTACTGCTGCTTGCTACCCTAAAAGGGCTTTGCTCTCTTTTAAAGAGGGGATATGCTGGAGACTTCATCTAGCTCCAGCTGAGCAGCAGCACACTCCTGGAATGGAGAACTACACAAAAGAGCTCGTGATGCTGTCACCTACCAGAAGATGCACCTTGATGCTCTTTATGTCTAAAGAACAGGTAAATTAAAGAACAAGCTCAATCTTCACTGGTGAATTAACAATTGCTGTCTGTACTTGGGGTGAAATACAAACTGTTTTTCATCGGGAGGCCTTTCACTTCATGCTGTTGCTCTTTGGGTGGCTCTTTTCCTCATCTTCATAAGCAATCAAAGCCTGGCTTGCATTAAGCTACCATAATTGCACAGCTGGAAACNTCTTCTTCCTAACTTTAGAGACAAACAGCCTACAGCTAAGTTGAAATTATCTAATTCACTGTACCTCAGTTTGGTCTTCCAGAGCCAAAAAGGCCAGTTAGGCATAGCCAGTGTCAGCCAGGTGCCAGTGAGGATTTGTGTTTCATGTGCTCAGTATTGGGTCCTGTTCTCTTTAATAGCTTTATCAATGGTCTGTTTGAGGGCACCCTCAGTAAGTTGGCAGACAACATCAAGTTAGGCAGCTGTGTTGATCTGCTGGAGGGTAGGGAGGCTCTGTAGTGGGGTCTGGGCAGGATGGATCAATGGGCCTAGGCCACTTGTATGAGGTTGAACAAGACCAGATGCTGAGTCCTGCACGTGGATCGCAATAACCCCATGCAAGGCTACAGGCTTGGGGCAGAGTGACTGGAAAGCTGCCCAGTGGAAAAGGACCTGGAGGTATTGGTCAACAATAGTTAGTTGAACATGAGCCAGCAGTGTGGCCAGGAGGCCAAGAAGGCCAACTTCACCCTGGCTTGTACCAGCAATAGTGTGGCCAGCAGGATGAGGGAAGTGATCATGCCTGGTGAGGTACTGCTGAGGCCACTCCTTGGATACTGTGTTCAGTTTTGGGCCCCTCACTACAAGAAGAACGTTGAGGTGCTGAAGCATGTCCAAAGAAGGGCAATGAAGCTGATGAAGGGTCTAGAGCACAGGTATTATGAGGAGTGGCTGAGGGAACTGGGGTTGCTTTGTCTGGAGAAAAGGAGGCTCAGGGGAGACCTTTGCTTTCTCTACAACTCCCTGAAAGGAGGTTGGAGCGAGCTTGAGGGTCAATCTCTTCTCCTAAGTAAGATAGGACAAGAGGAAATGGCTTCAAGTTGCACCAGGAGAAGTTTAGGTCAGATATTAGGAAAAATTTCTTCACTGAAAGGGATGTAAAGCATTGGAACAGCTTTTCTAGGGAAGTGGGAGAGTCACCATCCCTGGAGGGTTTTAAAACACGTGTAGACATGTGGTGCTGAGGAACGTGGTTTAGCAGTGACCTGGCAGTGCTGGTTAATGTTTGGATTCAATGACCTTAAAGGTCTTTTCCAACCTAAACAAATCTATGATTCATGGCCACTCCATCCCTTCTCTGAGGCAGTAGCAGAGCTGTTTGCATCTGACCAAAAGTAATTCTGGTTCTGGGCATACCAATGAGCTGTAACTTTTCTGGAGTGTTTGTTGCAAGAAGCAGCCAGTCAGGCTGTGAGCTCAGCTTTAGTGAAACTGTGAAAATAGGCACAGAGATTCTTGCAGTAATGTGCTTTGCAGTCTGCTCCATGAGACTGACCAATGCCAGCTGCCTGGTTGAGAGGGTCTGTGGTTGCTCAGCATGGCTGAGCATGACCCACAGCAACTGCCACCCCCCAAGATACAAGTAATTCTCAGAGGTGTTTCCATGGGACATATACAGACTCTATCTTTTGAGGAGCCCGCTGGAAAGGGAATAATGTAAGACTGCTGTGTGGATAAAAGCTTTTTGATGAAGGTGCTCTGCTCACTGAGCATGGTACTACCAAAGGAAATGGCTGGTGTGCACAAAAGTAAAGTTTCCAATGAAACCACCAGACAATTTCAGAGTCATCCACCAAAAGAACGAATGGCTAGCAGCAGGGTGGATGTGTGTCATCTTTGCTTTTTCCCATTTTAGCTTGTGTTTGCTTAGCTTGGTTTCTCTTCAGGTTTCTACAGGCTGTAGCACAAATTGCTCCCTCACAGCCCAAAAGTACTGGCAGGCTGCAATTTTCAGAGCTGACTCTCCAGCTTGTCCCCTTGTCTTGGCACTTAGATCTAAGGGTGTGAGAATTTCTGTCAACCTCCCTGCTGCCCTAAGAGTGTCCTGACAGATCTCAGGGCACCGAAGTCCCAACTGGAATCACTGAGCAAATGAACATGGAGATGCAGTGAGTGCTGCTGAGAAATAGAAAGTGCCCAGGAAGAGTTAGACAGACAGATCAAAAAAACCCCAATGGTTGAAGAAAATACTTACAAGGATCATCTCTGTATTTACTTATTTACTTCAAAGTCAGTTTTGAGTGGTTGTCAGTGCTGGTAGAGGAAATGCTAACCGACAGTGCCATCTTGGGGCAGTTTATGTCTGAGCTGACAAGAGGCATCAAAGTGGAACTTGATTTTTTCCTTTGTGTGATGCATATATGTGTGTAAAAAATATGTGTATGCATATATTTGTGTGTGCATCAGTGTCAGAATGACATAGTTACAGTTGCTACCCTGTACATGTGGGTTGCATTCACATTTATTTTGTTCTTGTCTTCCCTAATCCACCCTTGCCAACCACTTTTTAGTTTAGTGAGACAAGCAACTTTGAGAGAGAGAGAGAGCTCTGGTTTGTGCTGCTGAAAAAAAATGCCTCTGTGAAAACAACATGGCTTTGTCTGTTCTCACTTAGAAAAGGCAGATGAGTAAAGTTCCTTAGTTATTCCAGGGCAGAATGGGTCTCTGCCTCGAAGAGGACTGGTCATCCCTGAATGTGGCATCTGAAGAGGACACTAATGGATTTAAGTTCAATCAGCTGTACCTTGTTTCTTCTATGCATGTAAGTTCCTTGCCCTTGCTATCAGCATATGGCTAGTATTTAAAATATAACTGGTGGGTCTTGGTCTCAGGGTATTGGATGCTGCAGAAAGTGGAGTAAGGTAGGGATGCTGCAGTATGCCACCAGCCCAGCTGGCTCCCAAGGGGGAAAGGCACTCTGCCTTGTTGTGCTGAGAATGGGACTACATCCTTTATGCACAGAGAGGTTGTAGGGTTTGAGCCTAATGGTGGCTAGATATTTACTTCCATCTGATGTGTAATGTTAGTCTACTTGAGTTGATATGGTTGTTTCTGTTCTGGCTGCCTGTCATAGACAGAATACTGCCAGTGTGTCTTTGCACACAAGTTAGAGTGAATGAATGGCTTTGGAAATAAAGCTGCAGTTCATTTGACTATAATCATGCCACTTACAAGGATAACTTTCTGGCTTTCTGCTTTAAACCAAGTGCTAGAGATTTGTTTGAAAAGCTGAAAATGTCTCTTCTCTTCAGCACAGGTGCATTCCTCTAAAGAGCCAGCTTAGAACAGCCTCAGAACATGAAAGGGATCAAGAAAGCAATCTGCAGGGAAGTGAAAAACCTCTGATGAAAAGCTCTCAAGTTAACTAATTCTAGAATGGCAGAAACTGTCATACAACCAGATGTAGATATTTTTTAATAACAAAGAGAAAAGCCAAGATTTAAAAAGAAATCTGAAGGGATAGAAGTTTTGGCAAGTAACCTTAGCAGGTACTGAAATACCAGCCTGAGATGACAACTTTTGAATGTCTATGGATGCAGCCTCTGATAGAGCCAGCAAGAGAGACTTGTGAAGGTAGGTTATCATGTAGGAATTGAATTGTATCATTGCTTTGAAGTTTGGTGCTTTTGGACTCCTCATTGAGGGATTACTTTATACACCAAGTGTGACCTGTTTTGGTCTTTGCAAAAAGGGGCATTAGATGTGATGCTGGGCTTAAATTTTCTGGGCCAGTAGAAGATCTTCCTCTACAAATCATTTCACTGAGCCTAAACCTGCAATTGGGATTGTTCTGGAGCTCCCAGATAAACAGTGGTAGCTGGCCAGATGTGCAGATATTTCTCCAATTCCACCTTAAATCTGCAGTATTCCTCAAAGGTCAAGCCTTTACCCCCCCAGATCACAACCTGAGGGTCCTCTCCTGGCTTTAAAGTACAAACCTTCCCTGGAGGTGTCTTTCACTCATGAGGGACTTGCAGTCTGCCAGAGTCCAGGTACAGTTCAGGCCTTTGTCACTTTGCTGGAATGGGTGCTGAGGGTCTCCTCAGGGTCAGACCCTCTGCTCCCATGGATGAAGCTGTAGCCTGCAGTTCTGCCAGGGAAGGCCAATGTGATGGAGCCTCAGAGCCCTGCTTGGGGCAGTGGTAGGAGAGGATTCAGGACCTCCTCTGGTCCTAAGCAGCCCTAACAAAAAAACCCACATTAATATTTGAGAGTGTTTTAAGATTCTCAGATGAGCTTTTATAGGCAAAGAGATGATAACTTCTTTACAGTTGGCCCTCGTGTTCAGCTTCTCAGGAGCTTGATTTGGAGCAAGACAGCAGCTATCTGCCACTTGGATCTTTCTAAGAAGCTCTCATGCAGTGCAAAATATTCTTCCTTTTTAATTGCACTATGTGGTTCAGTATGAGAACTCTGAGCATTTTTCTTCTTGTTTCTGCAACTGCTGGAAAGTCACCTGGGTGGGATATGAAAGTCAGAGCAGTTCCTAAAGATAATTGGATCAGCATGAAATTAGGAAGTGCTGATCCTTAAAATTATTTGTGACTTCTGTCTTCAAACTTCCCAGCAGTCATGGTAAATACTAACTTGGTTTTTTAGTACAAATAATTAGTAAGGTAAATTATTAATTAGCTGAAGTTGTCTTTGATTTACAGAACTGTGGTAAATGATGTAATGTCTGCTAGAAACATAACATATGTGATATCTTTGCCATTAGACCAAGGAAGTTTTCTTCTACCTGGTAGCAATAGGTAATGTGTTAACTCCTTTCTTTTTGTAGGAGGTTTAACAGCGGTGAGAATCCTGACTGATTTGCTAAGATGAATTCACATCTTGGCTCTCTCATGAAGGAGACAGGTGTTGGGAAGGCTGTGAATAGTTTAGGAGACTTTGTGAAGGACCTTGTAGCCAGGTGGAAGAAGCTAGCACCAGAGTCCCAAAAGGCAGAAAGGTTAGGGAACCTGTTTGGTTATCTTGTTGGATAAGCTTTGCTACACTTTTGCTGTGGAGATTATAAACTTCTCTGACCGAGGAAGCAAAGTGAAGGCTCTGCAAAAACTTGTAACACAAGTGTCCCTTGTTTTGGCATAAACCTCCTGCCTCTGAGAGTCACAGGGCTGCAGTTTTGCATGAAAGTAGGGGATGATTTTCAAGACCTTGCAGTTGATGAAGAGATTACCAGCAGATACCAGAAAAGTGCCCTTAATAAAGCAAATGATGCAATCTGCTTGCTTCTCATTTTACAGTGCTGAAGAGAGGAAGTTCTGGGCCCAAGGAAAGGAAGTGGCTTGCTTTGGAAGAAGGCTTTTATGTGCCAAAATCCTGTGGAAAGTTAATGGTTAACAGAAGTTAATGCTAACAAACATGTTACAGGACAAAGCTGTGCTGAACCTAGTAATGAGATGATTTAGATGTGGGTGATAAAGACCCAATTATTCATGGTAATTTCAATGGCTATGGTTATCCCTGCATGCTTAGTTGGCAAACTGGGGGAACATGTTTCTCATAGGCACTACACAGACAGGAGTGTGTAGGCATGGAGAAGTCTCTGAACACATTTGTCTCTGCATCCTAGTGAACTGTGAAGTCTCTAGTCCTAATAAAAATGCTTAATCAGTTCGTGCACTAGAAATGCAGTTTCTGAATCCCTGAATGTTGCAGTGCCTGAGAGAAGTAGTGGTGTTCTTGCCACAAAACTATTGAATACTACCTTAGTCTTCTGTTAGAGGTGGTTTTGTCCACATGGTTCTTGGGGAGTAGCTCTTTAGCTTTAACATATTTTATATCTATCTATCTATCTATATCTTTAAGCTATTTTGTTTTCTTATCCCTTCAGAAATAACCTAGATTCTGAAGACTGACTACAAGAGGAGCAGCTCAAGCAAAAGACATCAAGAACCCACTCTCAGAGAGGATGAAGAACCTGACCAGGTCCATTGAGAATGCTTCCAGCTGTCTTGAAGCCAGTTCTATAGCCCAGATGATAGGGAAAAGAAGTCACCAACTCTGAAGGTGTTTAAAAGTCGTGGAGTGGTGCCACTTAGGGAGATAGTTTGGTGGTGGACTTGGGTGTGCTGGGTTAATGGTTGGACTCAATGATCATAAAGGTCTTTTGCAACCTAAAGAATTCTATTCTATAATTCTATGATTCTATTCTGCAATTCTCTAAAGGCACAATTTGGACATCACTTTAGCCTTGACAGAGTTACCCTGTCAGGTGTGGGGTGAAACAGGAGTCACATGAAGGAACCCCAGGGTGCCTGCCTGTGGCATATTACACTGTGCCCCTCTGTGATGCATCTTATTCCTCACTGCTTAACAAACAAAAGCCTTAAAGTGAGGTTAATTTAAAACCAAACCATGTTGCCTCTCTGCACTGGTATTCTGCAGCATGACAGCAGTATTGTTTGTGCTTGCATAACTCACAGCTTGTAGAGGTGCAGCATCTGTTGTGTGTCTCTGACCTTCACAGAGTGATGGTACCAACCCCTGGCTTTTGCAGCCACTGGGAAGGAGCTTGACTTTCAAGCTTCCTTTCATAGACCTCTGCCAACCTACAGTCAAGAAATTGGTGCAGAGTTTTCACAAGAAAGCAGTAGCATTTCCAGACTTTTGTGTAGGCTGTCTACTAATAGAGACTAGTTATAATAATTCATAATGGTACAAAACAAATGGATGTAGTTTATGACTGTATGAACATACTCTTTTAGAAGTGTTTTTCCCCATGTTATTATGAGTGTTATGAAAATTACTTTCTCTGTTTGCAGCCTCCTAACCTAAGACTTAACTCTGTTTACAATAAAAATGGAAGATTATGCTGTTGTAGAATAAAGTCTATGTGATTATGTGGTGTGAAGTTGTTTAAGTCTTTAGAAGAACCATGTTCAGCCTTGGGTACCTCTGTCTTAAAAATGAAAGAAAGATAAAAAACCTCATCCCAATCCAAGAATGAGCCTAGATAACAGGAGCAAACATTGCCAGCTGCCTCTGAAGTGCAGAACTAGCTGAGTGTGTTTAGAGCACAGATGTTGAAGTGTGGAGTTAGCTATGAAGGGACTGAATCATTTATATCCACTGCAGATAGGAAAAGATTTTCACTGCAGCTGGAAATGAAAATAAACCCTTCTAATGCTGAAGGCAGATCAACCTAGAAATACCCCTGGCCTGTGAGGTGTTCTTTAAAAGCAGGTTAGACAAAATCCTGCTAGTTATAACATAGTAATACTTGAGCTGGCTTTTCCTTAGATGCTCTCTTCCTGCACTCTAAAAAAAAGAAACCCAACAACAGAGAGGCATAAAAAAAAAGGAGAGAAAAAAGGAAGTGAAGAGAATTTTTTGCAAAATATTGTAAAAAAGACATTTTCTTCAGATGCTTCCTTCCCATGTGTCATCTGTAGGCTGCACTGAAGCATTCCCTCCTGGGTTATTGGCTAGAGGCTGAGGTGAGGGAGCCTGTTTCTTGTTTTATGTTATAATATTCAGGACTTGGCTAAAGGGTATTCTGAGTTTCACTGCTAATCATGATAGTACAAAAGGTAATATCCATTGCATGGAGCTTTGTCTGGCAAAAGAAGGTAGATCATTTGTGTCATTTGAGTAAACAATGTCTAAATGTTTTAAAATACATGATTCTGTTGCCCAAATCACTAGTGCTGTGAAAGAAAAAGGTAGAAATACCATCCAGCTGCAGTGAATATAGACCACAAAACCTGGGATTAATACTAACTGTTGGCTGGGTCACTCTTCTCCTGATTGTCCACCATTTATTTTATCTAACATAGAAAAGAATCTAGTAAATAGACACAAACAAGATCTCTGGTTAACAGTAACAGCAATGTTTTATTTTTACTGTTTAGGAAAATCTTTTATGACAAACACTGTAAGAGTCTACTTTGTTGTACTGAAATTTTATGAGGTCTTGTCCCAGTGTGCTGCTTGCTCTGCAGGGAAATTAGCAGTGGTCAGAGAATTGAAGTGTTGTCTGATGTTTGTAGCATTGGAGCAGCATCTTCAGTCTGCCCTCACATTTAGAGCACATGAGGGAGTGTCACAGGCACAAGAGCTCTCAGGCAAATGTGTGGGAGAGTCAACCTCAGAGCTTGGGTGAGTGTTGGAGAAGGAGAAGGTGCAGCAGCAGAGGCTGTGTTGGTGGAGGAGTGTTGTCAGCAGGGGTCACTGGTTTACAGCACTGGGAGGTGCCTGAGCTGGGGATGCAACACTGCAAAAGGCACTGTAATAACTCACCTGAAAGCTTTCAGCAAGGGTGGATGGAAAGCTGGACAGCTTGGAAAAAACTGTGCCCTCAGGCTATGGTTTCAACTCTGCACTGACATAAATTCATTGTGATGTGGTCTCTTCTCCCAAGTAATAAGTGATAGGGCAAGAGGGAACAACCTCAAGTTGTTACCAGAAGAGGTTTAGATTGGACATTGGGAAAACAATGTCATCACTAGCAGGGCTGTCAACCATTGGAACAAGCTGCCTAGGGAAGTGGTGGAGTCACCATCCCTGGAAGGACTTGAGACATGTAGATGTGGTGCTGAGGGACCTGGTATAGTGGTGACTTGGCAGTGCTGGGTTAATGGTTGGGCTTCATGATCTGAAAAGCCTCTTCCAACCTAAATGATTCTATGAATCCCCACCTCCTTCAGCTGTGGTAGCCTGCCCTCTTCCATTGCCTCACCTTGGTCATGTCCAGGGCAAGCTGCAGCTGATGGCATGGGAGGCTGAGTGGTTTTGCTGAGCAGTGGATCCTGCATGACTGTTTGCAGGCAGGCAAATCCAGCTTGTGGCATATTGCAGTGAGCTTGGCCAGTCAGAGACTTCAGGTGATCCTGCCAAGCACTGAGTTTTGCTGCTGATGGAGCCACCTGAGGAAAGAAAGCCTCTGACAGGTAAGAATCAGGCAGAGTTGTGCAGCACAGTTCACTCTCTGGAAATGGTAATTGCTAACGCTGCAATTCCTACAGCTAGATTTTCATGTGGGTCTTGTACCCCCATTTCTTTCCTCCATCACAGCAATAGAAAGCATAAAGGCAGTTTCCAGTTGCAGCAGAATCCAGCAGGACCCTGGAGCAGGCTGGTTGTGGGGAGCAGCACTTGTGTAGGGGATTCCCATGCCAGAGAGTCTGGAGGAGGAAGAAAAGATGTGTGCTCAACTCCTGGAGCCAAGGGAAGGCATTTTTCACATCACAAATGAGCTTGAAAGACTCCTAGAACTCCCTTTGTGCATCCCTCTGTGGAGCAGAGGTTCATGGGGTGTCTCCAGTGTGGATCCAGGTAGAAAGCACACAGGGGGAAAGGACAGCCCAGCCCCTGTGTTAAGGGCAGCCCACCCATCAGCACCAAAAGTGCTGGAGCAAAGAAAGGGTGTTTTTTTGCAGCTGTCTGTGCTGCTCCTCAGAC
>VWZX01002108.1:0-85771 GCA_013399015.1 Galbula dea
ATGAGGGCTCTGCCCCTTTGAGCAAGTGCAGTGTCTCCTGGTAGTGGTCGTCAGGGGTCTGAGGATGAAGTAAATCATCTTCAGGATGAAGTAAGACGTCTTCCTCCTGACTGAATTTTTGAACTCAGTCCTTTGCGCACACTCAGTGGTCCCTTGGTCCTCATCCAGGCAGCGGGCCCAGTCCTAGCTCGTTTGCAAACTGCAACATTGTGGCCTTGATAAGGCCGTCACATAAATCTTCTCCTCCCGTTAGTGATAAAGCTGAAGAAGAAAACCTTTTCTTCCCCCCTACACGTGCCTGTCAGCAACCTTCACAGTTCCCACAAGTAACCCCCACCATGGTCTGCAGCTGTCCAGAAGCCACAGTGATGGTATTTTAACTGCTGGCCATGTTGACACATTAGTCCCTTCAGACACAGTCTCTTACAGCAGGCCAGAGGTTTCTAATGCATGACCCACTGAATCACAAAAAGTGATTTAATAAGCCTGAGTCAACACACATTACAGAGCAGCCCATGGGTGCAGAGCTCCCAATGGCCTGCAAATGTACTGGAAAGATTTGTGGCATCTATAAATTGAAAAGCTGCAATTAAGCTGACTGAATCACAAATAAGAGAGGGCTCCCTAGCTTAGATGCACAGTTGCACCAAACACTGAGCCTTGCTTATGATCAATCACAACCTCTAAAACAAAAGGCAAGACTGATCGATCTGTTGGTAGAGGACACAGGGGTCAGAGCAGAAAAAAAAATATGAATTTCCAATAAGGTGTTAAAAAAGTCTGAAGTGCCCATACCCAGATGTCAAAAGCAGAAAATGACTGGTACACTCTCACAGTTCATCTGTTTCACGGGAAAGTACTTGCAGTGGAGTGAGCAACACTCCTGAGCTATGGCAAGGGTCACTGGGATTCTGCTTGGACCCAAACAGCAAAACCAGAGCTACAGCACCTCAGATGGGATTGAGAAGGGGAAAGGAGGCAGGGAAGGGAAGTGTCCTCCTAAGCACTACTGATCTGCAGGCAAGAAATAAGACTACACTCCAAGAGGCTGGGAAATTAAGGAAGAACGCAGCCTTCTAACCATGTCTCAACACTGGACCTGTTATCACATGAAAATAACTCTCTGGAACACACAACATATGCTTTTCTGATTAACAACATTTACACTTCTCTGAAGGGAAAACAGGGACACTGAATTGTTACTACACTAAGCTCATCCAGGGCTAGCATTTCCAGACATTCAAATCACTTCCTAATAAAAAGCTGTCCTGCTTCTCCATCATACTGCCTACAATACATCATATTTTAAATACCCAGCAGACAAAATGCACGTGGCATATATCTGAAGACAGAGGATTTTATAGCTCTTCTTTCTTCTACAATTATTAAGCAGATAGCCCAAATCACAGGCTGGAATGGCACCTCTGGGTCTGCCAGTCCCATAACCAGTACTAACACCCCAGATCATCAGTCTCCAGTCAGACTTGCAAGAAGGCAGCTTGCTTGTGCTTCTCCAGACTGCACACATCACATCAGCAAAAGCCTCTGCATAGCATGGGAGCAGCAAAAGCAGCTCTTGGAAGCGTGGAGTTTCACACTGGCTACGTATGCGACAGATACCTTACAGCTTTGTGTTTGGGGAAGGATCTGATACACAGAACAGGACACCCAGGATGAAAGCACAAGCTGCAGAGATGCCAAGCAAAACCCACAAGGAAACAAGACCTGCTTAGGAAGGCAGGAGAAGAAATATAGCCAGACAGCCTGTGTTTCCCCACAGGGCCAGGGAGCAGACGCTGCTCAGCTGTCTACCTAGATAGAGATGCTGCTTCTTCCCCAGGAGAATTACCATGGGCAAAGACCTACTGCTCAGGATTGAGATTTGGACCTCAGCCCTGCCAGTGCCGTGAGGCATCATGGTACTGGAGATAAAATAAACAAATGAAAGCAGTTTCCCTATTCTTGACTGCAGTCTGTTGTGCATGTCTGGCACAAGATAGCTGCAGCATTCTGGTGGCAGCATGCAATAAAAATTTTACTCAAATAGTTTCCACAGTGAACAGGTTACATTTCTGCCAGTACTGTGCTCTGCACAAGTGTCCCAGTAAGGAAATACAAACCTCTCCTACTGTCCCACTTTAGAAGGCAAACAGACAAAGCTAAATTTAAAATAATAATAATAATAAAAAAAAAAATCCCTTGCATTCTGGCCTGAAAAATGATTTTTCTTCTCAAAAGTAAACCCCTGGATAGATATTAAGGACAGATACGAACACTGGGTCTCCCTCTTCCCTGATGATGCATCTCACAGAGTTGTGTATATTGGTCACTTCAGTACTTTTCCAGAACATTAGTAAATGCTTCATCCTGCCCTAGGCTGGTTGCAAGTGTGACACCCCCACAAGATGCAGTCTGATCGCTCCCAGGGGCATATGCTCCGTGTTTCTAAATGACCCTGCCTCAGCAGACAAATGTCTCTTCAGCAAGCACAGACACCTTATCCTGGGACTGCGCTCACTGTACAGCTCCCAGGCTGCAGAGGCTCCTGCCTCCAGCTTTGTTGCAGTCAAGATCATGGGCTTAGTGGATCTGTGGCAGGGCCAGGGCCTGAGTATTTATGCAAAAAAATAAGGCACTGAACAAAAGACAGAAATCCCTCAGGAAAATGAAACTGTAATCCCCACAGCTTGGCAAAGGGATTTGGAGGCTGGCATAGTTCCCATAACAAATTAACCCGTTACATTTTGGGTAGAATGGGTTTTTACTTGCTGATTCCCTTTTCTGAAAGTGGAGTACCAGTTCAAGGTACTCCAGGGTCAGATCCTGACTGCAGACAGGGAACATGCTGCCCACAGATGCATTGATTTTCCCTTCATTTTACATGGCCAGACAGGAAAGATAGAAAAGCATCATCTTAGGTGGGACAGAAGCCTGAATTTCTGTAGCACAACCAAGCTGCATGCTAGTGCCTGGATCAGGATCTCAGACATAGAAGGGGTCCTCTTTGTCCCTACCTGCTCTGGAGAGGGACAAACCCTTCCTCTGCAAGCCAGGCTTCCAGCACCTTGCCAGCTGCATGCAGCCCTCTCATCCCTAATAACCACCTGCTTGCTGTGCCCCCATCACCTCTCTCCCTACCCAGCCTCCAGTAATGAAATACTCCCCCAGGTTTGCCTGTCCTGCCATGCCTCCAGCCTCCCCAACCCACATTTCACCAGACATTGTAATCCTCCTGTCAACTGCACATTAACAGAAAACAATGGAAGAGGAGAGAGCCAAGAAAACAACTCTAGGCTTGGAAATACAGGATGTGCATCCTTCCTGCCACAGCTGCTGTCCAGGCACCTAGAAACTACCTGCCAAAAAGCAGAGCCTTCTCAAGGCTAGATCTTTTCCCTTCTGCTTTAAGTCACTTACTTCCCTTGTGATACTTAATGAATGACTTCCAGCAAATCCCAATACCCAGGCACTAACTTAGGTGCTGCTTTACACCTTCTGGATAACTGAAGCAAAGCAGCATGAGCAGGGCACTACCCTGTCCCAACTGCAGCTTCCCACTCCAGCCCTGCAGTTCCATGAGGAAGGAGGTTGAGACATGAAAGGCAGCAGACATTCCTCACGGTTTCTCCTGGGAGTTCCCAATGCAGAAAATACCTGAGTGATGGAGGGATATGACTTCTGCACAGAGAATTCACCTAGAAGTACTAAGAAAATGATAATCTACCAAGTTGACACCATCTGCTTCCTCCCAGCATAATACTGTACACAAACTGCATCACACCTATTCATACTTGTTTATGTATATACTTACTAAACTACACAGGAGAGACATCATATTATCAAGTATGGCCCAGGGAAGGATATGTCAGGTCAAGGAAACCTTAATTTGACCAGATGTCAAATACATGCAGAGCTCCCTATCATGCTGTATTATTTGCAGAGTGTGCTTTACACCCTGTGGCCCAAACACAGAACAGATCCTGAGGGGAAAAACCAGCCGGTAACGACACAATAACAGATTGCATCTTCATGCCTATGTACACAGGGGCAGAAGGAGGATTACACAGGCAATCTTCACACTGCTATGTCGTAACTGCTCTGCTGTTAGAAACACTTGCTTTACCAGCCATAAGAATGCTCCTTCAGTGCCTAGAACGCTTGTAATTCCCTAGCTTTTTACCACAGTGAGCTAAAAAAAGGGAAATATCTATTCAAGCAGTATGGTTACCATTTATCCAACTCACCAGCAGAACAAACTTGTATGTTTAGCTCACAAGCCCCTAGCAATTGAACTGACTAATTGATACCATAAGCACCATGCAATGTCCCATATGGACCAGAGACAGATGCTTGGCTAGTAGCTTTCACAGCTATCTGCTGACATCAGAATAAAAGCAGGTCTTAACCCATCTCAGGCCTATGGGAGATGCTGCTCAGCAGTTACAGCCTGTAACACTAGCTTTTCCTATGCCAAACAGCTTCTGCCCTATATACTCCACCCTCCACTTTTCCAAGTCCTGCTGCTCCTCCTCTCATTCTGCATAAATGACAGACTCCTCGTTGTGTCTCCCTGCTTAGCCAAATCTTAATATCCTAGTGAGGCTTTTTAGAGTAGAAAATCAATGACTAGATGCAAAGATCTGGCCTCTGACTTCCTGAAACACAGGTCAAGAGATTGAGCAAGTACTCTGGAACTTTACTCATACTCTTGGCTTGACCTCACACTTTCCTTGACAGCTGTTTTGACCACTGTCAAATCAGGATACCAGGCTAGATGCACCTTGATCTCATCTAGTGCAGTTGCTCTTATATCTAAACCCCAGCCTTGTGCATGCCTGCACCTAGTTCCTCTTTGCTCAGCCTCCAAGCCACCACCTCACTGATCCCACTCCCAGATGAAACATGACTTAAGACAACAGTATCAAACAAAGCCCTGCTGACCACATGCACTCCAATTTTATTTTTTTTTCCCAAAGGTCTGGAACATGGTCAAACTCATTTAGTTTATTGACTGGGGACGAATGGGGAATCACCTCTGACCTAAGCATCCACTCTTGAAAAGCATCACACATACCCCCCCAGCTGTACAATGCTAGAACTTCGAAGAACAGGTTAAACATTTTTAAATAGTTTACATGAAGAAAATGGCATTTTTCTCAGAGCTGCTCACAACGAAGACAGAAGAAGGGAGCTCATCAGGTCCAGAACAGACTGCCTAAACCAGACGCCTGGAAAACAAACTCTCACCCCAAACAGTTACAAAGTTTAGCAGAGTTATCATAAGCACTTGGAAACAATGTATCCTGATAGGAAGTGTCAAGCTGTCTTAAAAGGCACACAGGACAAAAGCATAAACGAGAAAGCACCCTGCCATCTGCACCTACTCCTGCTCACATAGACGTGTACAAACCCACCTAGCATAAGACAATAGCATGCCCAAACCATTGCTCTAAAAAAGAGGGAAATACTCGAGGGAGAATGGTTAAACATTTTGATTTCCCAAGTTTTCCAGTCAACATCTCTCTCTCAAACAAAAACAGTGAAATCATGACCTTGCTTTCCCTTCTGTTAAATATTTACATTTAGCAGAAATGCAAAAGATGCCTTCTTTAGGGGCAGAGAGGAAGGTTTTAATGGTTAGGGAAAATTCTGAGTTTGCAAAATGTTTATCCCCTGACTAAATACCCATCACATTAAGCAAATGATCAAAGCTGATAAAAATTGAAACTATATTTCAAAAGAAGGCTGGAGGGAAGGGAAATCACTTTGTTCAAGATGGTCCAAAAACCCTTTTATTTTTGCTTAAAGAAAAAAAAAAAAAAGGTAGTAAACCTTGTCAGAGAATTACTTCCTATCACCAAAAAGCTTCCCAGAAAATAAAACATGCTAGTACAAGTTAGTGAAGGTCTAAATTTCCACACTCCTGCTATTTCTTGACTGTTACTTGAAGTAAGCCAGTGAGACTGCTAAAGAAATCAAGCACCGTTGTTCAGAAAAAGGGTAGAACTGAGCCCTTGACTCTGCATAACAACACTGTGCATGCCAAGCTGCACAGTACATGGCGTTTTCACCCATGCATTAACATTCAAACCCAAGGTAAATCTCACTCTTACTTGTACTAGAAGCTTTGCAGTGCTGCAAAAACATTTAAAATATTTCTAATCCTCTTAATATGTGCAGAAGATTTCAAGGCAGATTATGTTTCCCCAATATTAACCCTACTTAATTTTAAGCTTAAAGGTTCTGGTTTTCTTCACCTATTTGTTAACCAGAAACCAAATCTAGTCCTCTGTGAAATATGGAAACAGAGCAAAGCCACCATTTTTTGCCATTTAGGGATCAGATACCTTGAGACAACACATTCCAAGAAAATACCACAAGACAAGGCAGTCCTAAAACAGTAAAATGAGAAAAGCAAGGCAGCAAGGTCTCCAGGACAAGGGTTATCTCTGTGTTGTATGTTTGCACGCTGTCTAATACACTTTAATAGGGAACTGTAAACCATATCACGGTGAAATCGCTAAGCAGTAACAGTCTTAGAGATGAAAAAACCCTGACCAGGTCACCTATTCCATTCCCCAGACACACCAGTCTGCTCCCAGTTGTGTGCTCTGAGGGACTGAATCCCAGTGTTTTGAAATATATAAGCAAAATAACTGTGCAGTGAATATACAGTTTCAGGGTCAGTATCACAAAAACACTACAGGTGCAGACAGTGTCGAAAGAGCTTTGTCCATCTGCTCTGATGACTGCCCTGCTTCTTCAGCTTTTCCCAAGACAAATGAGAGTGCCAGTCTGCACAACGATTTTGTGACATGGACAGACACAGTAGGAAAAAAGTCTATTTTTAGACCTCATCCTCCATCTGCTCACAGACAATTTTGCTTGGATATCAATTCTCTGTTCACAGTCTCTCTTATGCATCAAATCTTATTACAACCATCTCATTTGGAGCCCAAGGTAGCTCTGGAAAACATCTTTATAAACAAATGGCTAGGAAAACAACGTGCTGTGCTGTTCAAAATAAGATCTCACATATGAAAAAGCTTTATTACTGGAGATAGTAAACTAATATGTTTATAAAGGGTGACATGTAACTCACCCCTTGAACATAAACAGCTGGCTTTTACAGACAACCCAGAACCTTTATTCTGGTAACATAATGAAAACCTCCTTTAATACCACCACCTATGAGCCCCCAAGTACAACTGCTTCACTCTCTGACACTGCTGGTTCCTCCAGGAATCTCAATTCATTTACCCTGTAGAAAAGAACATGGCAAATGCAGAGCATCACAAGATTGCTAGTCCACACAAGCCAGCTCAGGCTTGCAAAGCAGCATGAAACACACTGTGTGGTATGGAGTGGCTCACAATCCATTCTGTCCAGCTAACCCCGTAAATAACCAGAGAAACAAGCAATGCATTTTAAGCATGACTGACATTTGGGTACTTTTATTTCAGGGTGCACAACTTGAGGAATGTGACTGTCAGAGTGCTGAACCCTAACATTAAAAAAAAAAAACAAACAAAAAACTCAAGTCATCCTAAAACCCAGGCCATTTTTGGAAACCAAGGCCACTGTGTATGTTTTCTCCCTTCATGTCACAAGAGAACACAGCAGTCAGGTTTCTCAGCAGTCAAATGAAGACTTACAGACAATATCAGGACATTGTTTAATGTCTAACCTTTACATGCCTCACCAGTCAGACATGTAGAAACATGAAATAAAAGATAGTGTGACTCATGGGAAAACCCAAAAAACTGAACTGCTGCTGAACAGGAGCATGCTTCAGACTCTACCACTGCAGCAAAGCTCTGCCATTCACAGCCAGGGAGCAGAACAGTACAAACACTGAGCTCTCCTTTTGTGGACACTAGCATTTTATTACAGCAAGACAACACCTTGTCTTCCAAGTACACCTCATACAAGAGCTTCTACCCCCCTAAATAGGCCTCCTGCTAACATAACACAAAACCCCCACAGTAAATACAAACACAGCTTGCTTGATAGACCATCAGCAAAGTATTTAGGACATACCTGTGACCAGGTTAGCAGCGGAAACTATGAGAAACAGGTTCCTATTGTGCAGGCAGCTTCCTAATTTTGTCACCAACAGGCATGTTTGCCACCTTTGTAAAGGGGTAAAAGAGGGATGGACAGGTACAACCAAGCGTTTCTCTACACTGAAGTACTCATGGCATGGGCCTAGCAGAAACACTAATTTAATTTTCAGCTTCTACAAATTCCTGAGCTAAACTGCTCCTGTCAAAAGCTCTTTGCAAGATTCCAGCTCCATTTGTTTGGACTGACATCCATTACATCATGCTGTCAAACATCAGACCACAGTCAACACGTCAGATACATTGGATTAGGTTCAGCAGAGACACAGGCTGTTACAGGAAGCACTGACAAGCTCCCAAGTTTGTCTGAGAAACACAATTACTTTTGGAAGAGGTCACCACCTTACTGACCCCACCAAAACAGCTAGAGTTTCTCTGCTAAATATCAGTATCCTACCACAATAAAAAAACCCCTGAGAGATACAAGCACTGACAATTTAATCAAATTTAAAGAGAAAAACAGACACAAAAAGAACCCTCTGCCCCCATTCAAACCACACATACTAGTAAACTGTGCATGAACTAAAAGCTACAAAACCCAGCAGCATAATTGCCCATCAGGACAAAATGGTATGCCTTTGCTTACTGCTTCTAGTAGCATCAGGATAGTTAATCTATTTGATTAATCTCCCACCACTACAGCTTCTATCCATCTGATGACATGGCAATTTGAAAGAAAGACTCACTTGCACTGTCACAAGCATACATAGTCTTCATGGGAATCACAAACTTGAGATGAAAAAGGAAGTTTCTTTTAAAAGAGGTCATTTAAAGCAAGCATGCAACATCTCTACAGATCCTTGGCACTACACTCATATCTACTGCATCTTCAGAAGAAATACCAAAAAAGAGGCCACATTACCTGGAGCATCAGTTCACAGTCATCTCTGCCAACAAATATCATCTCCCGCGGGAGCCGATGGCGAATGCCAGTGCTGCTCACCAAGAACCACGAAGTCACGCTCATTTTGATGCTTGGCACTTAATCTTTGTACATCCTAAGAACAAAAAAACCACGACACACAATGAGCTATTAATGAAGTGTGGAAGTACACCAGTGCATAGCTGCAGTTCCCAAATTTCCCTCCACCATGGGACCCAGTGCTGCCTCTTGCACATTTGTCTTAAATAGCTCATGGCAACAAGGAGTTGCAAAGCGTGTGCCAGGATCTGCTGCCCATGTGCCATGTGCAGGAGCTCTGCAGTCCTGGAAATATTCCCACAGCAACCTAAGACTAAGGGTCTGAAGAAAGGATTGTTTAAAAAAAATGAAGTTATGCAACTGAATCCAATCAATGAAATGATGACATATGGTACGGGGAGGAAAAAAAAAAAAAATCTCTTTTCCATACATTTCATCATTACTAAAACTGTGCAAGAATCACAGCTTGAGCTTCCCCCATCATCAAAGACAGGGACCGGCACATCAGTAAGGTGACATAACCTTTCACGGTATACTCCCAAGAGCAGTTACACCGGTGCTGGGAGGGGAACAGCTCATCCCACTTCCACACTGATGTAAGTTGGGAGCCCACAAATCCTCCCTCCCTCCCTGGCTGCATGAGCTGGTTCACAAACCAAACCACGCTGCTACCTCAGGCCAGGAAACATACGCTGCAACTCCCACCGGAGGGTTCTGGTGTGCACCGCCCCTCTCCCCGCAACAGGCAGAAGAGCAAGCAGCTGCAACCTGGGAGAGCAGCACTTATCGGGAAACCTCCCGGCCACACCTGTTTGTTGTGGCTGCCACAGCCCGGCTGCAGGCAGCCTCTTCCTGCGGCCTCTCCTCCTCCCTCTCCCACAATATAGCATTTTGCTCTCCCAGGATGAAGGAAAATAAAGTACCACACATCAAGCTCTCACCTTCCCCTCACCCACCTCCCAGGATGTAAATTGCGTTCCTTAATGCACCGAGGGAGGGAGATCTCCATTTTATCTAGGCTGCGCTGCGCTCCCCTCAGTCTGATAGCAACCACTCCCATCCCGCCCCAGCGGCTCCGGGGACGCGCAGGTAACACTCGCCGGGAGGAGGAATGACCTCCCCAGCAAGACGCAGACCTGGGGGAGGTGGGGGACTAGGACAGACCGTACGCCCCGCCGCCCCCTCCGTCGTTGCGGACACGCAAAACCGCCCTGGGAACCGGCGCCACAGGCTTCCGTGCCCGTGTCACGACTAGGCGAGCGGCCCGCCGCCCGGCCCTGCTATGGAAACGCCACCTCCCGGGGAGGAGAGCCGGGAGCCGCTGAGCCAAGCCCCGCGGCCGCCTCTCACAGCTCCGAGCCGGGCTTGCTTGGAGGCCTCCGGGGTTGGCCCCCTCCCCGGGGCCCCGGGCCGAGCCGCGCTTGCTGCTGACGGGAGGACAGGCAGCCTCGGCCGGCACTGCCGAGGGGCCGCGACGAGCCAGGTGCGGCGCGGGGTTTACCTACTCGCCGCGGGGAGGGCCCGGCCCTTTGTCTGCCGGGGCTCGGCTTCTCCTCCACCCCTCGCCCGGTGAGGCGGAAGCCGCCTGCCGCCTTACCTGCTGCGGCCCTCAGCGAGGTGGCAGGCCGGGCGCCGCGCCCCGCCAGCCGGCTCTGCCTGCCCCGCGGGCCGCTCCCGGCGCCCGCCCCGCCCCCGCGTGCGGCAGGTTGCCGACGTCAGGAGGCGGCTCCAGCCGCCGGGCCCGGCTGGGGCCACACGGGTGTCCACGCTGCGGTCCTGCCAGGGAACATCGAGCCGGGCCGTACTCCCGGCCCTGCTCCGACCTCGGGCCGTGGCTGGCGCTGGCACGCCCGGCATCTACCTGAACGACAGGTGTGAGAGAGGCTGGCGGGGTCTCCGGGTCATGGTTTCTCAGGGTGGTAACAGCCGTGCCCTGGTTCAGCATTCCTCGTTTCAGGCTCATTGAACGCCAGCGGAGCCTTGCGACACCTCACGACAGCCTGACCAGGGTGCAACTGTCCCTGACCTTGGGAGGCCCCACAGACAAGCTCGAGGTTGTGGGACAGGAGATGGTGCCTCTGCTAGCCACTGCAGTAAGCTCCAGCACCAGCTTCTCCCATCCAAGCCCAAACACCAGCTTCTTCTCCCACCCAAGCCCCAACACTAGCTTTTTTTTTTTTTTGTCTTTGGGAGGAAGACTGAGTATCATGGTAATGGATTCAACTATCTGCTTACACAAAAGCTTCTTCAAGGGAGCCTCCAGATCAGAAGTCAGCCCCTAGAAGCCAGCAGAGCTGCAAACAGCAGCAGCCTCACACTGTCACTCTGGTTCCAGCTGGCACAGGCTGCTAAGGAAACACTATAGGACACCCAAGTTCATAGTGATGTTTCCCCAGGCATCTTTGCGTTTATATGCCATATGTTTTGGGGTTAGTGTCATTTCTCAATCACCTGCAGGATCTTCTCTTGGTGTTTTGAGGGCTGTCGTTCAGAATTTTGGCTCAGGACATAACCTTAATGAAGTGTGATGGCAAGGAATCCATAAGTCTAGTCTGCCACTCACTGGGGGCAGTCCTACTGCAGTATCACTCTATGGGCTTACTCCTGGCCTACAGTCTTGCTGCAAGGCTGAGAGGCAGGGAGGGCAAAGCAAGCTGCAGCGGGACAAAAAGAAGGGAAGTAAAACAGCATTTCTTCTTTTCCCTCTTCTTCCTGAAGAGCAGTAGGACTTTGTTGTTATTTAATTAATAGTATTATTGCCTTCTTTAATCAACATTTGACTTCTTCCCTGGCAAATACATCATGCCCCAGGGTGATTTCAAGGTGTTATTACCTTCAAGGCTTCGAAGTTGGCTGAGGCTGCAACATCTGTGTTTTATTGGAATGCTCTTGGTATCTCCTTGGAACAGAGCACCACGCCCTTGCAGCACGCTGTGTCCCTCACACACCAAGCAGGAGGATGGAGAGGGCACCCATCACTTCTGGGGCACTCCAAAGACTTTTGCATTGAGCACTGTCATAAAGTAGTAGAAATCCTTTGTAAATAAAAATGAGCTTCCACTATATTTGCCAATTTGTCCTGCTGAGTGATGTTTTATTGATTTAACTGACCTGTAGCTTAAGTTTTTATAAACATTATTCACTTATTTGTGAACGCATCTTTTAGTGAGGATGTTGCTCTATGAGCCAATCTGTAGAGTATCTCTATGCTGCTGTAAAGGAAGTGGGATAATTTACTACTTTATACAAGTCTGCCATCTAGGCAAATCTTTGTTATAAGTTACTATAAAGAGGTTAGTGTTTGCTTTAGTCTCTCTTTAAGCCCAGTTTTACTGTTCATTTATACGTATGTATTTATCTGAGCAGTCAGTACTTCACTATTTATAGAGAAGAAAAATAGTTCCTGTTCCCACCACGTGTCTTCTGACCTGATTGAAGATGCAGTTCAGGCCAGTACACTGGGCCAGGCTGAATGCTGCATTACAGCTTCTTTATTTTATTCCAGTGATCTAAAGGGAATTAAAAAGCTAATAAGTGAAGTTCTTCCTTGTCCTCACTCCTCACCCCTCCAAAGGCAGTGTGTGAGCAGTGGAGGCTGAAGAATGGTCTGTGGTGAGACTGTTAGCTTTAAATCCCAGGCAGAGTGTGTGTGTGCCTGTGGGGAAGAGAAGCTGTTGCACCCCTGTGCTTTGACTTTACTTTTTTTTTTCCTATTGGAACAAGCCCCGTTGGCAGCCACCACAAGCCCTGGGCTGCTCAAACACATAAGCTGACCAAACACACAACCGCCTTTGAAAATACAATACTATAGGAATGTCTTATAACCATCTCTTCCTGCTGGGAGGAGGGAGGGTCTGGGAAAGACCTCAAGAAGTTGGGTGCAGCAGCAGCAGCACAATGGGGCTTATGCTAAGGTTGCAACAGAAGATGCTTATTGTGCAAATCTCTCCACATTCATCACTGTCACCTTCAAGTAAAGGGACATGCCCACAGCTGTATTAACCTGCATTACCCAGGTGGCAGGAGTTCCTCTGTGCTGTATTTTGTGCAGATGCAGACTAAGGACCAGTCTTTATCCAAAAGCATTCAAATTCCTAGTAAACAAGGAGTTTGAATGTCCAGGATGAAGAATAACAGCAGGTCATAGTGCAATAATGGGAAGCCAGATTTCTGTACCCAGAGTTGTTGAATAAGGTCATCTGCTATACTGAAATACCTTTGGTCTGACATCCTGAACTCACAGCTATCATGACTTGGTGTAGAACCACTGTGGATCCCTGCTTCAAGACAACAATCCCACTATGCCCAGAGAAGCTGAACTAAATCAAACTCATTCTGCCAGGCTCTGTTGTAAGGAAGATTTTTGACAGAGTTCCAACACATGAACTGCCTTGGTGCATCTTGCTGCAGAGGACACTTCTGTTCCAGACTAATCCAGATATCCCATCTGGCTACCCACCTCAAGGGTAGTTTTCCCTGTGCATGAGCTAAGGAAAAGAAATAATGTTGGTTGTTGCTTAGATATTGACATGATGGCTAGCTCCTAAGTAAAGGTGTGCAAGACTGCTAGGTGAATTCTGTCAATTAACCCATCACAGGCTGGCTGAAATATGGTGTGCAAAGCTGTGTGAGCTTGTATTCACAGGCATGTGTGCAGCTTATGAATTCCTGGCTGCTTTGCATCAAAGAGACTTTAGAAGTAATTGTCAGGCACTGTTCCCCAAGATTATTTAATTTGCTCTTTGCTAACTTACTTTGAGATGCACTGGGAGAAGTTCACAACTAGGTCATACAGGATTTCTTAACCCCCTTCTTCACTCAGATTGATTCTGCTCCCCAGTGATGACTTTCTTTTCCAGAAAGCCAAAATTGCAGCCAGGCCAGTTTTGGGGCGCCGCTGCAGAGAGCTGTGCGCTCCTGGTGTGTGCCTGCAGCATTCTCACTTCGGATCAGGATTTCTGCCTCTATTTTTAATGTGAGCTGGAAAGATCTGTGGACTTTTGCAAGAGGATACTGCAGGTCTGAACCTATGTCCATTATACAGCTTATGATGCTGCTGCCTGCCAACAAAAAGTGAAGAATCGACCCCTTTCTTATAAAACCTGAGAGCAAAGATTTTCATCACTGGTTCTGGTATCAACATGAGCTGGGTCATCATAAAATACAAAAAAATCCCACTTGTGAATATGCATTTTTTAACTGCCATTTTGCAATTCTTTCCCTGTATTTGTTTTGTTTCTTGTTGATTGATTGTTTTTTAAATGACTAGGTATTTCTCAAGAGTATGGATGTTTATCTGAATTTTAGTTAAACTGGTGTAATAGCATTGCTGAACTGAGTTTGAACCAGCAAAAGCAACCTGCCCCTCCTCTCTGCCTAAGCATCAGTCTTTTGCTCTGCCTGATATCCCGGTGGTGCTGGTTGCCAACATTCCTGTCTCCTGTACAGTCAGGAGAAGGCCCCAACTCTGCCTAGTCAACTGGAAAACAATAAGACCATTCATTTATTTGCATGGTTATTCACTGGCATAAATGTTTGCAGCAACACAGGCTGACTGGGACAGGCCTCTGTCTGTTGGATGGTTCTACAAGATGGCTTTCTACAATATTAGTATTCTTAACCCATTTATTCACCAGCTCTAGGGACAGATTCTCAGCCAGACTATGGCAACGTTGCTCAAAATGGCTTCCATTTGGCATCCTTGTTTTATACCAGCTGAAGAATTTTCCCTGTATTTTGTTTTTTACCTACAACATAGTCATATGTACCAACATGATATTTAATTTTACTACTATGGAATTTACTAAAATAAACCCCTATATGCATTGGCATTCCTTTCCAGAATGTGCAGTATGGCCTGCTCCAGTCATTCTCTTTTATTCCTCTGCTATACTACAAATATTATTTCCTTTTTATTATGTAACTAAAATCATAAAGCTATTTTTTAATTTATATCCCTCATAACTTGGAGGAAGAGAGGAAGAAATATTAATGCAATAATGGAGTGGAGCTGGCATAGGGTGAACATTGTCAGAATGCCTCATCTAGGGGGTTGTGTGGTATAAAACTTTGCTGAAAGAATTAAAACATACACTTAAGTGATCTCATTTTTGGAATTTTTAATAAGCAAAAGCTCAGCAATGATGATGTTGTGTTCTCTGATGAGATTAGGTCAGATGATACATGGTGGCATGGTGCAGCATTTAAGATGAAGAATCACCTTATAGCAAGTCAGAGACATTTCAATATCACATTTAGAGAAATAGCTTCTCAGGGAAAGTTGATTGGTTTCATAAGGGAAGCGGCAGGTTCTTGAGGACTTGTGTGGGAGAATCGGAACAATGGGCAGCTTGAGATCATCTCTATTTCAGTTTTTCCCCTCTTATTCGCTCAATTAATTTTTGTGTGTGTATTTCTCATGAGAAAGGTTGCAGGCCTACTTAAACAGAAAAATTATTTCACATGGCCTGGAGAATCCAATACAACATGCATGGCCAGAGGGCTGTCATTTGCTTTTAGAACCATGAGCAGATTCTTTCTCCTGTTCCTCTGTGGTTGTTATTATAATGCTAAGGCGAGGATACTTGACTGAATACTAGAGATATGAGATTTCCTTAAGCAGTTTTGCTCCAGTAACCACCTTTTTTCTTTTCCTTCCTTCCCCCTCGTACTCCACTTATGCACTTGCACATTTTCAGCCCAGCCCAAGGTGTATTTTAGGAGTACATTCACTGCAGACTCTGTTCCATGCAGCTGGTCCTCTGCTGCCTAGTCCCAAGGGTCTGTTTGTTCAGAAGAGGCTTTATAGAACTTATCCCATTGGATCAATTTCAGGCTTTCTAGGAAAATCCTCTTGATATTTAGCTCACTGGGGCTATTTGATTGATATTCATTAAGAGGATGAAAATCCTGGTTCAGATTTATACATCAGTTTACACTAAAGAAAACCAAGATTGTCATTCAACTGAAGCTCACTGATTTATGAACTGCACAAAGCTACTACTTGACTGAGAGAAAAGACTTAGAGAAACAGCAAGGGGTAGATGGGAACTTGTGAAAAAAGGATATTCCTCTATGCTTTGATCAAATTAATATGTTTTACTGCAAATTCTGCTGAACTGTCTTTGCTGGCCTTATAAGTTAAGGCAAATAAAGAAAGGAGATTTTAGGTTACAGTAGGCAGTTGCACCTCTAGAGGAAATCATTACTATTGTCTCCGCAGCCAAGTGTTTCCTCTGCTAAGCAATACTGGATCATGCCATTATGTTTTAATGAAAATGTCAGTTCTGCTTGAAACTACCTTCTTGGTTTCTTGCATTCTATTGCATTATAATTTTTGCTTGCAAGATGAAAATCTTTGATTAACTATTTAACAGATACATTAAAAAAAAGTTGTTCCCTTTAAATTGAAGGATATGTCTACAGTAACATCCAATGTAGTGGCAAAAGCATTACAGGAAGAGAAGGTTCACAGTTTGCTGGTCTCCAGGGAATAATTACTAAATCACTTGGAGATTCACCTATTTTCTGCCCTGTGAAAGTAAAACTGTATTTCAGCGTGTTGATCTTTAGCAACACTCTTCCTTCACTTGAGAATGGTGGAGAAGAAGGTTATGAATACAGGTGAAGAGGTCAACAGAGTCAGGATGAGCCAGCCTGCTTTGATGGGGTCAGCTGCAGGGATAGCTTTAGTAATTTGTAGCATACAAGCCATCAGTTGGAGATTTATATCCTTGCTAGGCATTTTATAAGAACACATCAGAGAAATACTTATTTCTTTGGAGAAAACAGTTGGATTAGCAGCAGCATGGGAGAAGCCACCAGAAAAAGACCAGCAAAGCAGTCTTTTCAAGATGCAGTAGTAGTAGATTCATTACATGCTGATTCTTAAAAGCTTCAGGATACTTTGGGATAATCCTCTTTAGCCAGCAGGTGCATGAGCTCCCATGTGTTCCATATGCATTAAATTATCTTAAAACCCTGCAAAATATACATGTTAGCTAACTGTACACATGTGATGGGGCTGTCCTCACCACAGATTTTTTTTAAGTACAAATTCCATCTGTTTCAGGTAACCAGCGTGATCCCTACTGACATAAGCTCTCAGGTAGGCTGGGCACAGATCATTGTATCATTTCAACACTCCTGGCAAGTCTTAAATCCCAGGGTATTTCTACACTGGTGAAATTAACTCCTAAAAATGGGTTGTGGGTAGGTGAGATAATTGATTGAGGAAGGCAAAGTGACATCTGAAGAAGAACGAGAGCTACTACAGGGTTGGTTACCTGCTAAGCACAAAGCAGCTGCATACTGCATGCACACACAGGATGCTTTGTTTGAATTGTCCAGAAGAGACTCAGAATACCTCTCAGCTCCACTGAATTTTACTGCCTTGCAGTATTTTTCTAGATTAATAAAATTTTGGGCTCTTTCAATGCCTATACCTACAAGATGGATGCCTACTGGGAGATAACAGCATTATCTGACTGCCTTTGTTAAAATCAGCTTCAGTGTTTGGGGTTGAATTGAAGGAAACACTTTAGCAGAAGCATCTCTGAAACGATCACATCCACTGCAGGCAGGAGAACCATGTTGTAGCTCACTGGCCAGACCTAATATCAGAGGGCATAGGAGCTTTCAGAAGAGGATCCAGTCACCAGCGTTGGCTGATGCCTCTCCTTTCCCTGAGGCACAGCAGATTTGTGCAGGTTTCTTTCTCTGTGTTTTTCACTGATTTAAGCTCCTCAAATGGCACCAATTCCAGAGAGAAAAGGAGCCAGATAACACCAGCAAACAGTACCTTTAGGAAAAAAAATAACTGTAATACCAGTCACTGCTGGCCACACCTTCTCAAGAGCCAAATACTTAGGGATGAGAATGGATTATGCTACTAAATCTTACTAAGGGGCCTTTTTTGCACAAGGGCATGCGGAACAGGTTCTGCATCACTTTTCAGGGCAGATCCTTCCCCACACCACATCACCATCTCAGTCATGCTTAGCTTCATTTCGCCTTTACCACTAACTTCTACAGGCTAAATTTCTTCTCTTGAGATCTTGAAGAAACATCCTATAGCTTTCCACCCACTCACTGTGAGCTGAATTTAAATACAGAGACTTTCAGTAGCACTGTATTTTATCTTAATTTCTCATTCATTCTCAAGAGTTATTTCCCCACTCTACATCAGACATTTCTCACCTCCTGGGCTTGCATATACATCAACTCAAACACACAGTGGAGAATGAAAGAATCAACAGCAGAGAGTCATCATGAGGAGGTACTCCAAGTAGTGTGCTTTGAGTCTGGATGGTCAGGAAAAAACAATCATGAAAGAGAATGCAAGGAGAGCAGGAAAAAGACTGAAGACTGTACACCCAGTCTTTGTGCAAGACTGAGAACTGGTGAGACAATGAGGTTTGTCCCACCTTGTGGCTATTTTTCCCATTGTTGTCTGGTACCCAAGTAGACTGCAAGGATTTTGAGCCAAGGACTGCCTCTTATACTTGGTACTCTGCATTGAGCTTCTCAGCAACTCTACAATGTAAATAATCATTCATCAAAAGCTAATGTATACCTGGCAAGGTTGAAAACCAGATCTGAGACCCTAGGCAAATTGAAGATAGATTTTTATTAGAATTTAACTATGAACACAACAAAATGAGGAGGGGAGAGAGATGGTGGTATAGTTAGAGTTGATATATGGTCTATAATTTATTTGATGGACTGGTAATAGCTGAGTAGAAAAAAAGAAACTGAGGGATCTTTTACTGAGATGATCATAGTATCATAGTATCACTGAGCTGAAAGGGACCCAATAGGATCATCAAGTCCAGCTCTTAAACCTATGCAGAACACCCCAAGAATCACACTATGTGCCTGAAAGCATTATCTAAATGCTTTTTGAACTCCATCAGGCTTGGTGCTGAGACAACTTCCCTGGGGAGGCTGTTCCAGATCCCAACCACCCTCTGGGTGAAGAACCTTTTCCTTACATTTATGACAAGTCAACTTATTAACATAGGGAGCAGATGAATAGGAAATTCTCCAGCTTCAACTGTTGTAATTCAACTGGTCCTATGATCTGTTTTTCAGCCATAAGTTGATTGCTCAGGACACGCCTGGACAGGGAGAAGAGCTGAGGTTAACCACGCTCTGCAGAGAGCTCTCTGTGCCCTTTCACAGGGAATTCAGCAAACTTTATGCAAATGTCTTCCTCAGCATTTGAAAGGGGGGAAAAAAAGAGCAATACAATACTGTCCTGGTAGCACAAAAGCACTTTTGAAATTTCCAGTTAATACTTGAAAGTATTTTGAACTCTGACTAGTGCATTTGCCAATTATTTACCAGGTTTCTTTGTTCCACCCTGCAGGATAAAATGTCATGCAGAAGTGTGGCTGAGGCTTCCTTTCCCCTACAGTTCTGACTCTGCAAACAGAAATGGGCATAATAGCTTTCAGAGAGGTGACATTTTCTGCTTTGAAGCAAAAAAAAAAGGAAAAACCCAAACACCCAAAATAGCTATCTTTTAAAATGCACTTATTATTTTTCCTTAAAGAAAAGAGGGATGGAATTAGAGGTTGAGAGACTGCATTATTCTTAGTATACCACACAGTTCCACATACAAGGAATAGGAGGAGAAGCACAGCACTGGTTGGGCTACCAACCAGTCCACCTGATGTAACATAACCCACCTGAAGGGATGTCATAGAATCATAGAATGGCCATGGGTTGGAAGGGACCTTAAAGATCACAGAACCACAGAATGTTAGGTGCTGGAAGAGACCTCCAAAGATTAACTAGTCTAACCCTCCTACCAGAGAAGGGAATATCATCTGTTTCTAACACCCCTGTAGTGGGCAGGGATGCCACCCACTAGACCAGGTTGCCCAGGGCCACATCCAGCCTGGCCTTGAACACTGCCAGGGATGGGTCACCCACAACCTCTCTGGGCAACCTGTTCCAGTGCCTCACCACCCTCTGGGTAAAGGACCTCCTTCTAATTACCAGTCTAAATCTCCCCTCTTTCAGCTTATATCCATTCCTCCTTGTCCTATTGCATTCTGAGCAGCTGAAAAGTCTCTCCCCCTCTATATTGTAATCCCCCTGTAGGTACTGAAAGGCTGATGTTAGTACCTTCAGAGCCCTAACTGCAAGATCCGGTCATAAACCGTAGATGTTAACAGCGGCAGCAACGATGTTATTGGCCATCGGGCACTTCTTCACTGTGCACTTTTGTAGCTCTGTGCCATGCCTGTGCTCTGCTATCAGAGTTAAGCCATTTTCTTCCTTCTCTGAGCTACAGCTGGTTAATTTTTTACATTAGAAGCACTTAGAGCGGATGGTGCCTAGAAACCAGCCTCTAAAAACATTGTATGAAAGACGCCTGCTGTGGTACAATAAATTTACGCATGCCATTGGTTTAAGAAAAGCACCGTGCTGCCTCTCAGAGTAATTTGAAACTTGAATTGCAGCCATTTTTAGCTTTAACAGAACCAATAAGACCGTATGCTGTGTCAGTCATTGCCCATTTCAATCTTTGAAGTCATTTTGGCAGCCAGTAGCAAAGATACTAGAGCAGTTTGGATGCCCCCTGCCTGGAAGTGTTCAAGGCCAGGCTGGATAAGGCTCTGAGCTACCTGATCTAGTGGAAAGTGTCCCTGCCCATGGCAGGGGGGTTGGAACTAGATGATCTTTAAGGTCTCTTCCAACCCAAACCATTTTATTATTCTATACCAACATCCTGGGATGTTGAGTTCATCTCTGAAGATCATTTAGGGTTTTCATATTGGTGCAGTCTTGAACAATCAGATCCTAACATCAGTCACAAATGGAGCAGGGCAGTAAGCTGGCATTTAGCTCCAGTTTACACTTAAGATGATGGTTGCTTCAAAAACACTTGCACCACTAGATGGAAATGGCAAAAAAATATTGATGATGATGTGTAAAGGACCGAGGTGTTCAATAAATATTTTTGTTCTGAATTTGGAAACAAGAAGAATCATGCACTGATGTCATGAGGACAGAGCACTTTCCATCCCATTAGTAACCAAGGAGGCTATTAAACAGCATTACTAGAGATAAACACTAATACCTTAACAGGTCCAGACAACTGTCACACTCACAACTGAAATGAATTGGCTCAAGGGATATCTAACCCTCTCCCACTTAATCTTAGAGGACTGTGAATGCTTTGGAAGACTGGAGAAATAAAAATAAAAAACACTGGGGCAATGTAAATCTATGCCAGTCAGCTGAGCAATTCTTAGGAAAGTATTGACATACTAGTGTAGAAGTCATCAAATAAAGAATGTCACTGGAAATAACAGGGGTCGAACATGATCTACAGAGAAAAAAGCCTTGTGAAAGAAACTTGATTTTCTCTTTTCCTTATATTATTTGTTGTTGGACAGTAGCTACTAAACACATGTAAGGTATTTGCCTTTTGTTCATTGCTTTATCATTTGGAATATTCTTGTAAATTATCACAGTAACTAGTAACATGCAAGTATCAGGTAAGTGAATTAAGAACTGACAAACTGGCAAGTCTGAAGTAAAATACAGACTTTGGTAAAGACTCAGTGAGAAACAAAAGTGTAACAAGGTCCTGATGCTGCAGCCAACATCACCCAGCTGCCTTTTCTGAGGTGAGTGGTTTGTGCAGTGTATGTAAAACTGACTCCAGTTAAAAAAAATTGAGATTTCACAGTTTGTAGGAGCACCAAGCTGGATTTGTACCACTGCCTTCTCTGCAACTGGCTATGACAAAATATCGTTGTGTATCTGAGCTGCCCTTGGTCACTTCAAGTATACAAAATCCAGAGCATGTGCAGGGCAGGAGCTCAGCTCTAGGGCCTCTCTCCCGGCTGTGGCAGAAAGGATGAGTGCTGGTCGGATGCAGAAGCAAGTCAGTCTGAACCACCACACTTCAGCACCCATGCAGAGCCCCCAGATGACCCTCTAACCACAGAATCACAGAATGCTAGGAGTTGGAAGGGACCTCGAAAGATCATCTAGTCCAACCCCCCTGCCACAGCAGGGCTCCCTAGACCAGGTCACACAGAAGCATGTTGAGACAGGTTTTGAACACCCTCTCATATCAGGAGATCATCTGCTGACTGGAAATGGGCCATGTCCTCTTACACGTTGTCCCTGGAGACCTCCCAGCCCTGTATGCCACAGCCCAGCTTCATGGATCCACTGGAGAGCAGAAGGCTTGGCATTTGTGATTCTAGCTTTCGATCACCAAAGCAGTCATGCTGGGAGTATTTAGCACAGCTGAGCATTTTGTCTGTGCTCTGCCTGCTTTTGCTAGACAGTGTCAAAATAAAAAGCCAAGAAGTAAACATGGAGATGTTAACATCCTTACACAGTGAGATTTCACATTCCTGAGAACTCGGTGCTCCCAATTCCTCTTTTGGGGGAGGAAGAAAGGTAGGAGAGGCTTTGAACACCTCATCTAGTAGGAATAGATCCCTCAAAATCTGTTTTCTTTAATGGAGGGTCCAACCACTTGCATTTATTCTGCTCTGTGTAATTACCACTCTTGCCTCCTGGTAATTATTTTACTATCCATGAAGGATTACAAAGCCATTAGACTGGAAGAGAAAAAGAAAAATGCAGGGGCATGCGGGAAAGACTTTGAACACTGAATTCATTCACCAGTTAGAAACAAAAGTGGGTGTTCAGAAGCTTAATTAACCAAAAGTCTGTCTCAAGGCAACTTCTGCTTACTACTAATGGATAGCATGAAAACTCATAAATTCGCTGCTCCCAATGGGAGGATTTACTGAGAGCAGACTGCTGTGTGGGACTGCACCTCTCCACTCCTTTGAGGTGGAAAGGTAGGGGATGGCCAAAAAAGCCATGTGAAGAGGTAAACTTCTCCTGACTTCAGTGAGGCAAGTTTTTACACGCTGTGTCCTTGTCTGTCAGGGGCATACCTCTCTCCATGCTAAGGGAAAGGTTTAAACCACAGCCTTTGTATTTGAAAGGAAACTTAAAACTTCTGACCTAAAATTAGCACTGTCAGCTGCGTTTTGGGCCTTACACCAGCTTTTGATTTGCTCTTGACGTGAGGCAGGATGGGCCAGTCTACAAAGGCTCCTGATTCCCCGGGGACCTGCTCCCACCACAGGCAGCCACGTGCAGGCAGAGGCAACTTGGGACAAGCAAAAGACTTGAGAGCTCACACGTGCTTTGGGAAGCAACAGCTTTCCTGGGAATGGCTGTACCCCATCAGGCAAGGAGCCACCTAGGCAGCAGTGCCTTTCTGGCCAAAGTCAAAGTGAATTCCTGGAGAAAATGCAAAAATACCTACTTGCCCTGAGTATCACCTGGTTGCCAACAGCTCACAGCTCAGGGGCTGCCTGAGGTTTGTATGGATTCCCTCTGCTAAACAGCCTTTCACAACCGCCCAGCCTTCCCTTGAACTAGGAACGATTTTTATCCTTTGCAGTATAATACTACACCAAAGGGATATAAAGCACGTAGGGCCATGTTTTGCCTTCCTTCACCAGATACTGTGGGTTCCCAGGTACCAGTGGAGCCAGAAGGGATTTAAGACACTTGGATTCAGAGGGCTCTCTGCATTTAAAGGCCCCTATAGATCAGCTAGCACCAAGTTTTTCTTCAGGCTTTTATGCAGTTACTGTGATTTCTTGGCACCGAATGCTAATGATTCACCTGAGTTGAGTCATGCATAAGGCGATGTGGCTCTGGAAGGCTTCCCACTGCAATCGCTGTGCTCAGCAAGTCTGTGAGGTGAATACAAAGGATCTTGCAACTGCTAAGCCTTCTAGGGAAAAGGAGAGGCTTAAAAGAAGTTCAGCAGTCAGCTGCACTGATCACAACCATGGACTTAATAAATCAAGCTTAGCTCCTTTGCTGGAGAAAAGCAGCTTGTGGATATCTAATACTTGAAGGAAGGCAGCATAGGTAGAAAGCTGGGTTTGGGGGAACAAGGCTGGATGTTGGGAAGGTAGGATGTATTTCCACAAAAGTGACAGAAGCCAAGGAGCCAAAGAACAACACAGAAGTGACTCCAGAGCCCACCTACCTGTAGCAGGCATGGAGCAAATAGGATAGACTGGGTGAATGGGTAAAAACCTGGTTAGAAAGACAGAAGGCAGAGAGGTACCAAGAGGCAGTACTGCAGGTGGCATTACCAGTTAGAGAGTGGAAGAAATTACAGTGTTCACCAGCACCCAGTCCAACACTCATTTTGATCAGCAGGTTAGTCGCTGCTCTTCTCAGCAGGGCATGATGGGATGTGGCAGGTGGTTACAAGATTTTGCATAAGGCTGGATAAATAACTCTGGCAACACCTCCCCTCACCAACCACTGTTATGCAGCAGCTCTACAATCTAGATCAAGTTTTATTAAGAGATTTTTTATTGACCAGATGACACATCATTTGGCCCCACCTATATCTATTCTATTTGTTGCAATGCTGCTGCTATCCACTCTATCCTATCGAAACCACTGCCAGTATAAACCAAATGCAGCCTGTGTGCTTTCAAGGTCAGATTGCAATATGTTACCCAGAGCATATAGGATCAAGGCAGGGCAGGAGGTAAGCAATCAGCCCTGCAAGTCTATAAGCAAATATTCACACACATTTACACTCCCAGGGCACAGAACCACCCCAGCTGCAGATAGTAGGGCACCAGTCAACAAAGCTCAGCAACCTGTGACTCATTTAGCATCTTGAATAAGCAAAATCCAGATTGGGCTCAGTGACATGAACATTTCTGCTTTGATTTTCAAGATCTGTGTTACCTCAATCTGTTTATCTTGTGTTTAGCTCCATGACCTGATTAAATCACAAGTAAGCAAAAGAAGTAAGCTCAAAATTATGGCGTGTGCCCAGCAGTTCTCTGTAAGGTATTAGAATAGAGAGGAATAGTCACAATTAGAAGGAATCTGCAACGACCATCTAGTCCAACTGCAATATCTGCCTATAAAAAGCTATGCATGCTCTCCCCATAGCCACCTGCCTTACTTTGTAGATAGGCCCAGTACCTCCCTTTAGGCTGGGCTTTACTCAAAAAATTGATTTTATCACAAGAAGGGTTTATTTTAAAATTTGACATGCCAAACACGTGCCTTAGATTGAATTTATTCAAGTTCCTTGGTGCCAGTGAAGATGGCTTTCTGGAAATGCTGCTTTGTCATAGCTTGAAGTGGCATAAAAGTAGACAGAGACAGGAACCCTGGGGTGGAAGGACTGGGCCACAATAGGATGCTCTGGGTTCATTCAGATGCTCTTTTGGTCCTTCATAATCATTGAGTCATAAAATCATTTAGGTTGGAAAAGACCTTTAAGATCATTGAGTCTTCTATGAACCCTTAGGCACTGGGAAATGGCAGGTGAAAGGGCACAGGTAGCACCCATCTGCATTTGCTTGTATATCAGTGTGTCTGAGTGAGGAAGACGGGTCAGCTGTGGAAGCGAGGTGGGCATGAAGACCAAGCTCCTGCCAGATCTCACTGTCTTGTTGAAACCTCATGTTGCTAGAGTTTCCACAGACAGTGGCTTGCCAGCATTTATTTCCCTTCTAGTCTTTCTTAGAAATAGCTAAAAAGAAACTTGGCTTTGATTCTGGGCCTGAGGCAAAGAGAGGATGGAGGGGTTTAACCCAAATGACTAAGACTTAAACTGAAAATAACTAAGTGAAAATGGGTTTATGAGAGGAAGTTAGAAGTAGCACTGCCAACCTTACCTATAAAGGGTATTATGTCAACTGAGCTCACCATTTTGTGGTTTCAGTCCTCTCCAAGATTTTCAATAGGCTGTGAACTTATTCCTTCGTGTATTTGAGCACAGCAAGAGATAGTCATATCTAGAAAATCATTTGGAGAGTGTTTAAATGAAATAAGGGATTTTAGGATTCCCTCCTGTATAATGGACTTTCCAAGTTCCCTGCACAAATACCACAAGGACTGGCTCTAAGTACAAAGATATAAATACTTACATACACCAGTATGTGCTTAATCAAAAGAAAAGTCCAATCTTACAGAATCTTTGAGAATGTGAACTCAATTTTTTGAAAGCTAAGTAAACTTATTGTAATGAAGCCCACCAATGTAAGGCTGCCTTATACCCATCCAGCCACCTTCCCTTCCAAAAATAAATAAAAGTATTATCACAATCCCTTTACAATTGAAAACTGTGCCTGCATCAAAGAAGGAGATGAGTGAGGAATTCTCTCTCTTGCTGATGCCAGAATAGTTAAGAGGTAGAAACAGAAATGGAAATTGCTTCTGCACCCAAATGTTTGCACCTAGGATGCTATACAGAGGTGAAACAGGAGCAGGGAGTGACTTAAAATGAGGTCTCCTGGGACAGCCACATTTACTGTGGCATGCACAGATGATCAGTTGCTTTCAGAGCACTCACTCAAAATTGCTTTGGCTTCCTTACTGCTCAGTATTTCGTGTTCCTCCCTTGAAAAACAAATATCCTCAAATTTCAGGTCCGTTTCCCTTCCTCATTCTCTTTTTTAGCATAGACTTCCTTAAGCATATCATAAAGCTTAGCTATCCCCCAGGTTGAACCTGGTTCTCTGCTAGCCTCCGGCAGCTACATCACAACACCCCACATATAAACAGATCAGGCTTTAACTTGAAAAGCACTCTGGGCTTTGCTTCCCAATACTCATCCCCATGATGACACTCTCCAGTCCCCCCAGAAGGATGGTTCATTCCCACCCAAAATTACTTACGGGACAACATGGATCTGCTGGTTCATGCCAGCATTGAAGCCAGAAGCCAACCCCTTCACATCCTCCCCCCTCCACAGCCCCTAGACTCCCTCAGCACATGGTCCGTGTACCACACCACAGCAGTATGGCCAGAGATGTGGGCATGGCCCTTTCAGAACCAGTTTCCTTGGCTGAGCCCCACTCTCTATCTCCAGTATCTTTTGCATGAGTGATGATGGTGGAAGAGCATGTTCTACGCTCTGCAGTGCAACACCACCCTGGAAATTTTTGTTCTTCCTCTTCCACACCAGCGCTGCTGCTTCCTACCCTGGATATTCACAACACTCTTGTCCTCACTGGCCACACTCCTCTCAAGTGGTCCTCTCTCATTGCCTTTTCCTACATTCATCTTCCTTTCACACAGAGGACCAGACTGAGCAAAGTATCCCAGGTGAGGTACCTCCGTACCATGGTCTTTATCTCACCTTGTAGCTACTGGAAACATATCCTCACCCCTTACCTCCTAGGAGAAAACACATCACCATCAGGGCCATGGCATGGTAGTGGATCTCAGTCCTCCTGCTCTAAGAGAAAGTGCAGAGTTGTTCCCCTTCACAGTCATTCCCAAGTGTCGAGCACCTGTTTCATGGCAGAAACACTTGTTATTCCATGAGCTCACGCTCACAGCAACTGAATTTCATCCACTTCTCCTACTCTTTCCATCTGTGACTCACCAGGACACACCAGCTCACCTACACTGGCTATGGTTTTCCAGTGTCCTTCTTAAGGAAGTGCCCCAGCAGCTTCCCCCAAGGCCTTCCCTATTACTCACATTGCCCTGGCCAGTTTCTTATCCCTCCAAAACACTCCTACTATTCCCATCTTAATGCACAATTTCCCAAATGGCACTTCATCAACTGCTCTGAGAGACAAGGTGGGTAATGGATGGGTGCAGTAGATCTTATCTGGGAGATCAAGTTCTCTTATCAGAGAAAGGTAACAGGTTGGGCAGGAGTGGTTGACTTTGGGTAAGCTCTGCTGGATGTTATCTCAATTTCTATTTGCTTCCATGTTGGTAACTGCTCATCCCTTCAAAGCTTCTTTTAAAGCTGTTCATCCCATGAGGTGAGATTAATCTAACCTGTGACTGTCCTGATCTCACCCTTCCTCTCTACACATTTCAAGTTTGTACACAAGTGCAGAGTGTTACTTGTCCTATCATCTGCATTTCTCCAAATCAGAGCTTATGTGCTGCCTTCTTTGCCTGCAAAAGTTTTCAGCATTTTCTTTTTTAGCAGAAAACAACAACCAAAAAAAACCAGCCACCCTGATAACAGCATGGTTTCAGTACTTAAAGGGGACCTACAGGAAAGATGGAGAGGGACTCTGTCAGGGACAGCAGAAACAGGACAAGGGGTAATGGTTTTAAACTGAAAGAAGGTAGAAAGAAGTGTTAGGAAGAAATCCTTTACTGTAAGGGTGGTGAGAGACTGGAAGATGTTGCCCAGAGAAGTTGTAGACGCTCCATCCCTGCAAGTGTTCAAGGCCAGGTTAGATAGGGGTGTGAACAACCTGGTCTAGCAGAAGGTGTCCCTGCCTATGGCAGAAGGGTTGGAACTGGATGATCTTTAAGGTCCTTTCCAACCTAAATAATTTTATTTTATGATTACAAGTGCATGCACAGAGCCAGACTTCCAGCAGACTTTCTGCAAAAGGAGGTGGCAAGAGGAAACCATATGGGTGCCGTGACTTTATTGGAAAGGGCTAGTTTGCTAGCTGAGGAAAGCCAAAATGCTAAGGCACAGTGATGCAGGGAAGGAAAGTATAGCATTATATCTCCTGGTCCAGATACTGGAAAGTAGTATGTTGTCACTGTCCTTATTGTCCACCCACCTAGAATATTTATACAGCTCCCCTGTGTCTCTTAGTAGAGCACTCAGGATAATAGGTTTATTCCCTCCTGAGGCATGGAAATTAGCCTTTCTTTCCATTTTACAGGAGAAAAAAAAAAAAGGTGTAGATGAACTAGATTTGTGTCATATAATACCATAACAACATAAATATACGTCATAGCTATGTAATAGCCATTTTAAAATCTTTGACTGCACTCTTCATTATTCACCATTTTTCACAGTGCAGTGAAAATAAAAATGTTCCAGTGTGGGGAAATAGCTTACTGCTACCAAAAATACAAAACAGGTTTTCACAGCAGAAAAAAAAATACGAAAAAAGAAAAATCCCCCACAACCTCAAAGGTGGTTTCACTTACCTTTCCTAATTAGCAAAATACATTTATAGTCAAAACACACCTCTTACAGACATTACTGTAACCTATAAACACATAATATGCATTTTGATTCAATGCAAGGTGGTTTCCATTTTTCATAGACCTGGCTACGTCAATACATTTCCCATTATGAAATGCTTGGCTCTCGGTTTTGCTCAGAGTTCTACAGCTGAGAGCTGCTCAAGTGCCCCAAGGAGAGGCTCAGCGCTGTGGGGTTTCCCATGATGTTAGCTAACTCCTGAAGCCAGCCTTGAATGCCAGCAAGCACTTCCTTTGCTTCGAAAACATCATTTTTCGTAAGGCAACCAGGCAGGGGACGTGTAAGTATTACCTTAAATCTACACTAGAGGATGCTCTTGGGTCATCGGTGAGGGACGAACTGACTGTCTTCTACTCGCAACATGCAGCGCTTCAAGATATTCAAGGTTCAGTGTTTCAAGGCTTAGCCAAGGCTTAGAGTGTGTTTCAAGTAGCTTAGAAAAGATAAGGAGAAAATGTTCACCTAGGGACAAAAGTGTAACGTAAATGAAAAACTACTGACACATTCTACTCCCACTTGCTTTTGCAATGCTATTATCACCCAACATAGACTTAAAATAATCATGCAGGCAGGAACTTAGACAAGACCAATAGGTTTTTGGTTTGATTTGTTTTTTATAAATCCCCTATTCATTTTACATTACGTGGAACATAATTTTAACAGAGAATATGGGACAAATATCAAATAAAGTGTATTTCTAGATCCTTAACATGCTGTAGTGGTTCCTATAGAATACAAAGAAGGAAAGAGGAGATTTGGGGCCATTATGCGTGTCTTCAGTGCTGTGAAGAAGCATCCACCCCACCACAGCACCCATCTTCCACTGGGCAGGAGCTCTCAGATGAAAATCCTGACTTAGGGCCTCAAGGATTCTCTGTGCTCAGGTTGCTGGGCATGAGTAGGACATCCTATCCTCCTGGCAGCTGTTGTGGCATTTTGGGGTCCAGGACAACCTCACCGAACAGCCTGGAGGATCGAGGCCAGCAGAAAGCTTAAGCACACCCTTAAGGACCCCAGCACTCCCATTGATCCAAGATTACATGTGTAATCCAGACAGGCAGCAGTGCCTTCCCTCCCACCAGTAACGAGGGAACTTCTTCAGAGATCTGTGTTTGCACCATACACTTGTTTATAAAGGCAATAGTGTCTTGCTCTGCCACGCTTTGATTTTGCTGCTTTGAAAGACTCTCTCCAACAGCTCACTTTTCAGTGAACTGCCTCATTTTGCAGGGTGAAACCCATTGCAGCACACTGGAACAAATCCAGTGTAATGGAACACCTGGATGCAAATTCAGTCTCTCAGGTGAGATTCAATGTAGTAATAATAATATCTAAAAAAAGACTTCAAATGAACGGCTTGCAATCTCAAGGGGAGCTGGAAAACCCAGGGGTGGATTTTTTGCTTTTATAAAAATGTTCTTGGCATTCTCAAAACAAAAGAGAAAGGAAAACCCTTTGTAAAAAGCCACATTAATATCAACATAGGATACCATGTCCACCATAACCATGCTAAAACTCCAGCTCAGGTGGCTCTTCAGGGGCCCAGCACTTGCAAGGCTGAAACCAGGAGCAAGGCTTGATAAAGCCTCCAGCCTTTGAAAGTCCATCCAGCAGAGTTTATTTCATACACAAAATTTTCTGTACTTTGCTCCTGTCTGAAGGGAAGGTAGAGTTCAGCCTCTCCCATAGCACAATGAGCAATGGAGGAAGCTACCACCACCATTGCCACCCACACAACAAAACTACCAAGCCCCGTCCATTGTTGTACTGGTATGGCCTCAAGGAGGAACGTAATGTAAACTGTACCACTGCTGAAACTCCTCCAGTAGGGAAGTTCACATTGCTGGGTGAACTGGGGGTAAGAAAACCAATTACAAAAGCAGATTAACAGTGCAAGCTGTAGTCGTGATGTTCACCTTGGCCTGCAGGTTGCAATTCAAGACTCTGCTGCAGTTCAAAGACTGTTTTAATCACTCAAACTGAAGCTGAAACTCCTACTCTGAACTTCAGACCCCTCATTCGAATTCAAATGTTTTTCCTTGGAAAATCTGGTTTCCATACAAATCCCCAGATATCGCTTCCTCCCCCAAAGACGTGTGAAATGTTTGCCCTAAACAGCTCCATGTGGTAACAAATCCCAAAGGCTAATTGTGTGGAAAAGCATTTCCTTTCATCAGGTTCAAATTTTCTGCCTTTTAGCAGCGACTGCACCCTTTTCCTTGCATCATGGGAAAGCAATGTTTAATGCACAGAGCTGGAAAAAGCCCAAGACCACCGAGCTGTTGCATGAAGATCAGCGGGCTGCCAGCAGCTTTAAACAACTGTTGATCACCACCACCACCAAATTCCAAACAGATTACCAAAAAAGGCCAAGGCCAAACCCCTATTTCTAGGATATAAAACCAGATTTTTCCAACTGTTGTCACAGAGAGGAATTCAGCTCTTTTGCAGATGACAGGCAGAGCAGAGCTGTCAGTTGCTGGCAGGAGAACACCCAAGGCTTGGGAAGTACCTTTCTCCTTTATTTTGCCTGGGTAGTTGCTAATATCACAAGCAGCTTTTCAGAAGAAAATGCCAAATCAATCCTTTTTTAGTTTAAAATGAAGACAGTAGTTATTCTCATTTTCCCCAGCAGCATCTCCAGGATGTCTTTGCAATGTGAAGAGGTTTCCTCCTCCCTCTTCTACTTTGCTTTTTCCTCCCAAGCATCTTCAGGAGCTTGAGGCCCTGAGGCCACATCGGGAAATGCCAGTCCAAGGGACAAAGGGAAAAGCTGGCAGTGCCTCTATTTTGCTCTTGCTACAAGGCAGCAGCAGGTCTGGAGAGAAGTTGGTTCAAGCCCACCAGCCCAGTCTCATCTGAATGGCTTCAGGCCTATCTCTCATGGGAGTGAAGCTGGGATGGCAACACTACAGATGGCTTAAACCATGCAGCTCACATCAATCTGTGGTCGAGGGGTCCAGGTTCAGGCTGCCTTTCGTGCTGCAACCTCCTTATAGGTACTGAACCCTCAGCCTACAGCAGAGGTGGTCCCCAGGGATGGGGCAGGGTTGAGCACATCTGTCTTTTCCTTAAGAAATCCAGAAGCAGCCTTGTAAAAGAGGAACACAAACATGAACACAAACCCAGCCTTTCCAAGAGCCAGGAATGCACCGGCTATGCCAAGCATGCCTGTATCAGGCCTCCAAACACAGTTCTGCTTCCTTATTTGAAGGAGGATAACTTAAAAAACAAGCAAACTCACTGGCAGGCCAGTAAGTCAAATCAACATGGTTTCCCCAGCTCATTTGTGTGGCTGACACCAACCACCAGACAATGAAGTCATCACTCCCAGCTCCACCTGCTTGCCCTCAGCAAGTCATGCGCCTCTGGCTGTGTCCATGCCAAGCCCTCTCCTGGGCACAGATCTAGTCAGGTTGGGAAGCACCAGGAGAGCATGGCAGCATTTGTTCAGACCAGGTAAGTCAAAGGATGACCTTGTGCACACAGCTCTGCTCACCTTCTTCCCTGACCAGCCACTAACCCACAAGGATGAAATAACTAACTGATAATCCTAATAAAATGCAATTAAAATTGAAGCATTACCACCCAAATCCTTTGCTGTAGCAATGTACAGAGCAATCTTACAGCAGATTAGCTGGCAGCTCCTAGCTACCTCTTATTCATGTGCATAAAGTCCACTTTTCTAAAATAGCTGTTGCTGTAACCTGCAGGATAAACCTGTTGCAGGTAAACCAACACTGCTTTGCTCTCTTCCCTGAGAAGACATGGTATGTGGGGGGACAAATGCTTGTCAGAGGCAAGAAAGCTCTGGGGTAAGTGCCCTTTTATTATCCATAGATGTTAATAGAAGGGTTGAAAAGAAGTTAGCTCAGAAAACATCTGGCTTTTACACATGAAAAAGTGGTGTTTGGGGAAGTTATCTGAAGGGCAGCAGCCTTCCCTAAGCTCAAATCTGCTTCCATTTAAGTCAATAAACACGAACCTCAGCTGAACTACTTAGCAGAGATTTCCTTACAGAGCCTTCATTCAAAATCTTTGGGTGAAAGAAAGTACAATTATGATTTTTGTAGGTTTTTGGCCAAGAAAATGTAACCAGGTTATTACGATGGAAACAGTGTCCCTCACACCACCGCAGGGACAATGCCAAGGTTGTGATTGAGATGCAGCTACAAACATGCATTTTTTAGGTAAAGCAAAAAAATAGACTTTTGGCTCTACAGTATAGCTAAACATAGAAATAAGTAAATTTCAAGAGTCAGAGTTCAGAGATTGTTCTTCTTTTTTTAGTTTCTGAGGGTGCTTCTGTTGTTGTTACTGAAGTTTGAAAATGGCTCTTTTTGGCAGGGTGGAGCTGGACTGGCTGAATTACAGTTTTGAATACTATCTCCTTATTTAACTACTCTCATTTCCTCAAACAAAATTCCTCTAGGATAAAAAAAACCCAACTCTACTTCATCCATCCTCACTGCTATCTTTGCTTTAAAAAAGTTTCCACGTTAAGTTCAACATGAACATCTTCTTTGGACACGTCCCACACACATTTGGATGGGCAGTTATGCATGTTCATAACCTCAGCAGTTAAAATTTTGTTTAAACATAACTCACCTCAAAGCTCCTAAACAAGCCAAATTTGTTGCTTGCTGTACACAGGCTTCAAAGCAAGGTCTGTTTGCATTCACATGTCGTTAAAGACAATATTGATGAGTTAGTGAAAGGTAACATTGGAGCAAGGCATCAAACACTTGACAACAATCCAGGGACAATCTGATACTGAAAAATAGCTGCTCTAGTCTAAAGCAGCAGAGAAAGAAGTTGAAGCAGCAGCAGAAGTGCAGGCAGATGCTAAGGCAGCCTTTGCGTGCAGGGGGGGAGATGAAGGAAGAAACTGAGCTACAGGTTCTGCTTGTTGTCAGCTAAAACCAGCTGAAGATGCACAGATAATTTTCCCATCCCAGTTTATTTCCCTTTCTTTATGCTTATTATACAAGTACAGATTAACATGGTTTTAAATAAAGCCTGAACTGCTGCATAAATTCAAGTTCTACAGATAGTTCTGAGGAAAAAAATAAAGGGAGGAGTATATGAAAACCAAATATTAATACAACTGGTTTCTTCAGGAGTGTGGAGGTTATTTTGTTACACTTCTCTCTAACACAGCCTAATGGATATTATTGTCTTGTACCTCAAAATGTAAAAGCTTGATCAGATTCGGCTTGAGGCTAGGGAAGAACCCACATTCCGTCAACATTCGTCTCCAAGACACCTTCAATTTCATTTTTGTTCTGCTTTTTCTATTGCCTTCCCACTGTTTTTTCCCAACTGCCTTCTGTAGAGAGGCCTGTGTTCATGGCACCCCAATAGCAGGGTGGAGGGACTCACCTGGGCTTGCTAACAACCAGCAGTCCCTTCTGTGCTGGAGTGAGAAACTGGGTTTGGTTTCATGCAGCTTGTTGCACAGTTTTGCACATGCATGAGTTTGAGGAACTGCACAACAGGCCTAGTTTGATTTGTTTTAAGGGATTAAGAGGTAATATGGAAAACAGCATGTCAAGAATTCTCTGTGTCCTGGGTTTCCTTCTCCTACATCCCACACTACAAATGTTTCATGCCCTCAATTTGGTTTCTGGGTCACTCCAGCAGTTCTCCCAGCACCTGCCTCAACAGCAGGGTATGTCGAGGAGCTCAGCATGGGGACTAGACCCTGCTCTATCACCTCACCCTCTTCAGGTGCTCCCAACCCCACGTGGTGACTGGTTTGGCCAAAACTCAACACATGCAGGGAGAGCATTGCTCTGTTGCCACTTTCTGTGCAGCATGGAACCACTTACCAGTCTGGTTTGCAGGGCTGTTTGTTATTCTAGGAAGAGGGAGCTTTCTGGGTGAGATGACAATATTGCAGAAGTGACTTCAGCATTATTGGCTCTGCCACAGCCAAGACATAAACATTTCCTGAAATTTGCCCCTCAAACTTCAGTTAATGTTTGCTGTATTGCCCTCAATACCTCAGTGAAGACGTTCACTCACATCTGCTGCTAGCCAAAAAGCAAGTTAAATTAAACTCAGTGATATAATTCAAAGTAGTTTAAGTCATCTACATCCCTGGCTATCAGTGTCCAGACAGACACCACACCCATCCACACATGCATCAAAAGAAGACTTACAAGTAGACCATCAGTTCCTCCAGACCTGAAATAACATATCTGATCCTAGGAAAGAAACAGATCCAACAGAGACAAGCTCAGTCAAAAGGGTGCAACTCAGGTGGTTTTCCTAAAGTATCCTCAAGTGGTGGTGGCCTGGTCCTCCTGCTCTCTTGGAGCCTGCAGCTGAGGAGGGAGTGCTGAAGATGCTCCAGCAGTGCTGGTGCTGCTGCCTTGGCTGGGCTTAGGTGCTGATGAATAGCAGATCAATTATTCATCAGCTAAAAGGCAGACTTCTATTACAACAGATGTTTCTCCGAATGTTTGACACTGCCCATTAACTCACCCTTTAATTTTAATTGCTTAACTAATGGCTATGTTCAAGGTTAAATGAGTTTAAATCTTCATTCTTCTATTGCGCCGCTTAATACAAAGATACCATCCAGCGTAATGAGGAAAAGGGGGGGTGATGGAACCAAACCAAGTTTCGTCTTTGATAGGATACAAACAAGTGGCCTGTTCATCCCCTACACACCTGCCTGGCAGCAAGCACAACACTCAGACCTGGTTTTCTCTAAAGCAGAGAAGCAATGGAAGAATCCACCAGTCTAAAAGCGGCTGTGAATTTGCAGAGCTGGGCTGGACCACAGTCAGGAAGGAGGCAGCATGAGGCAAGCATCCTTCCTAAAGCCAACATGGAGAGGAGGTGACTGCTCAGGGAGGTAGGAAAGGTTTGTTTCAAACATGTTGGTCAGGTAGCCTCCAAAGCAAGAACTTGACTTACGTGAGTAATTTACGTTTGTAAATCACAGCGCTGTTGGCCTGGCACAGTGCTCCTCTGCTTCTTCCTATAAACATTTACAGGCCAATTGAAGAGCGCAGTTTGCTGGCCAAGCAGGAAAGGTGCTCCCTTCCAGTACTTAAAGAGGGCCTACAGGAAAGATTGGGAGGGACTTTTTATGAGGGAGTATAGTGATGGGACGAAGGGTAATGGTTTCAAACTGAAAGAGGGTAGATTTATATTAGATGTTAGGAAGAAATTCTTTACTCTGAGGGTGGTAAGAGACAGGAACAGGTTGCTCAAAGAAGTTGTGGATGTCCCCTCCCTGGAAGTGTTCGAGGCCAGGTTAGGTGGGGCTTTGAGCAACCTGATCTAGTCAAAGGTGTCCCTTCCCATGGCAGGTGGCTTGGAGCTACATGATCTTTAAGGTCCCTTCCAACCCAAAGCATTCTATGATTCTGTGATCCACCTCTCTGCCTAAGCCAGGAGGGAGGGATTAATCTCTCCAAAGATATGACCTTGAAGAAGTGTTAGGCTGCAGGGCAGGGGCCATGATCCCTTCCTTGCTGCTGCCATTCTCACTGATTTCTCCACTCATTTTGTACCAGGCAGCTGGTGCTCAGCATCTTAGCAAGACCACAAACTCATTAATTTCTGCAGCATGCATAGCTAAAGTCTTGCTCTTTGCCGAGCCAGTAAATACCACGCACTGTAGCTCTACGACTTGGCACACCCCAGGAATGAGCAATGTAGGTGCTGCTAATGCCACAGAAAGCAGTATTCCCCTGGCCCCTCACTGCTCCCCACCACAGGCACTAGGATGTCCTCACAGCAGTACCCACCTTCACTGCCATGATCAGTCTCCTCATGTCATACCAGAAGAAAACATAAGGATGCATCCTGGAGAGGCCACATCACCAGGCATAAGGCTTTTCCCTTGCCCAGGCAGGGTCAAAGACACCCTTGGGCATCACATCTGTTGACATAACTCAACAGATTGCACCATTTTTTTTAGAAGGGCCCATGGATTTAGTTTCAATAGTTCAGATTTTCACCCACAAAATAGATTACCAGTACCAATGAGAAAAAAGTGGGAGAGGCAGGACCATACCTAGCCCAGGAAGCAGAGCCACCACAGCACTGCCATGCCAGAAGAGGGGCTGGACACACACAGTCAAGGTAAACACTTTTTAGTCTCTCTGTCTTACAACACTAAGGACATGAGGGAAGGAAAGAGGAAGCAGGTAGAAGAATAAGCATTTTTTTTTCAACTCAAGAGGAGAAAAGGAAGCATGTCTCCTTCCTTTCTGGCTTGTTTTCCTGACATTTTCCCCTCTTTCAAGAGGTGAAGAAGTAGAGATTAATGCACACCATACTTCAGATTGTTCTTACTTTTCAGGATATTTTAGTCCAGATACTTCTTGTCTGTTTAGTGAACAATTTTGAGACCGAGAGGTGAGAATATCCCATGCCAGGGCTACAGGAGACTAGTGCCTGATCTCTGCTTTGCTGGCGCAAGGGTATCTCAATTCAGCCCTTATAGACAAACTCTTAACACTGTGTTCCTACCAAGATTTTGTAAAAATCCTTTGGTCAGATTCAGAAAATGAAGTACCCACTTTTTATCCTGGAAACATTCAAGGTTGGGTTGGACAAGCTCTGAGCAACTTATCTAGTTGAAACTGTCTGGACTCATCACAGGAGGGTCGGACCAGAGGAGCTTTAAAGGTCCCTTCCAACCCTAACTATTCTATGCTTTACCAAGAAGGTCATAACCAGTTGCTTCACTCCCATCACGCATCAGCCACCACCATGATCATAATCCAGAGCATGCCCAGACCTGATTGTCCATGTGGGAAAAGGGAAAAATGTTAAAGGACATCAGCCTGTCCCCTGTTGCCATAACCAGAATTACACCACAGCTGCTAAGATCATGGTTAAACATCCATCCCGGTCGCAGGGACAGTTTAGTATGAGAAGGGATGCTCCCTCCTTCCTGTTTGGCACCTCCAAACGGTGCCAAAGAGAGACAGCTGAAAATCTATGACCTCCCAATTTCACATGCAGCAGAAACATTTCCCAGCTAAGCAATTATAAAGTGGAACAGGCCTCTTTAGTTTAGTTTCTAAACTGAAAAGAAGTTCTTAGGTTTTTCAAGTTGGGTTTGTTGGGTTTTTTTTTCCCCCCAAGCAGCCTCACGAGGACATCCACTCATTTGATTTTGGCTCCAGCTCAGAAGCGTTCAGTAGTGACAACCATCAATCCTGCCAGACAGCCGATGGCACAGACTGCTAAGAGTGGGCGATCTCGATTTCTTGCAGCTCCATTGCAATTTGCGTGGAGGTTCAACGCTAGCTGGCAGGCAGCCAGGCCTTCAGCATCCTCCTCCCACCCAGAAAGGTGTCTCTGCAGAACAAGGTGCTGGGGCTGCATGATGGCTGCCAAGACCACGGCATGAACCGTGCCAGTCCTGCAAATAGACACCGGATCGCAAAGCTGTTAATCCTACACATTTTGGTGTCGCAAATTTCACCAGGGAGATTTTTTTTCTCCCACCCACTGAGTGGTATTAAGTTAAATTTTATGGATGGTTCAGTGCAGCCCAATTTTTTGGCAGAAAAGGGGAAGGTTACACCAAGCACTGGTAACGTCGAGGTCTGGGTACCAGTTTGCCCCTAGCCGTTGGCGAATATTGGATTTCTGAATACAGAAGTGAGGATTTCATTCTTTGTTCTTGAACTCATTCTTTCCATCCCAGGGGCCAGTGGAATGTAATCTCTCCAGATGCCAGCACCTCTTAGGAAATTGTAATATAGCAGCTATGCACTGTGAGTGGCTTATTCATACATGGAGAAAAGAATAGTAATATCCTTGGGGGACGGTTTTGAAATGATGAGCAGTGACACAATCCCAGGGACAGGCAGGATTTACTTCAGCTGAGGATCTGTCCCTCAAACACTCATTTGCAAGAGAAACAGCAGAGCTGGCATTTCATATTTTGCTCTTGGTTTGTTTAAAGTTTTTTCTTGCTGTTTAAAACCACCAGTGCTTCCTTCCTGGGGAGGGAGGCAATGCTTTTAGGGTTGCTGTAAATAATCAGAGGCAGAACAATTGGCTGAGTAAATTATTCTGTTCGCTGACATTAACAGACTCCACTGAGCTACTAGGAACCTGACCAGCCTTTTTTGACTCCCCTTCCCTCCTTGCTACTATGGTAATAAAATAAGGATTTGCTGAAAGTTCCTCTTTAGAGCAAAGCAAAAGAAATGGTTTGTGGAGAGCAATTCTAGGAAGCATTCTCAAAGCTCTCATTGACCAACTCCGAATTAAGAGGTTTGTCGAGAAGAAAAAGCACGCAGGAGAGCAAGAGAGCCTGAAGAGCCAACTGACAGATTACCACACGACAAAGCTAAAAGGGAACTCCAAACTCTGCCAGCGCGGCTGCCCGCAGAGCCTGCCAAGAGCCAGATGCTGCCACAGGGATAATATCCTCCAGGGCTGGAGAATCAGGCGCTTCTCAGCCTGCTGAGCTGAGGACAAGGGGGATGGAGGGGCAGCTGTTCTCCTCAAGCCCGTCGTGTCCATAAGAAAAAGCCTGGAGAGAGGCATAGACAGGTCTGTTTAGGGGTGGGAAACAAACAAATAAGAAGAATTCTTAAAACAAAACAAAACAGGGTATCTGCTTCTTACCAAGAAACTCCTGGGGGGAAGGGGGGTGGTGACCTGTAAAAAAAGTATTTCTGAGTCCTTCTGGGTAGTGTCTTTCATCCTTATGCAAAGCCAACCACTCGCAGCAGGATGACAGCAAACAAGTCAGGCAGGGGAAGAAATGACACAAATGACACATAAGCAAGGGAATAACCAACATGCTTTGCAGAATTAGGAACCAAACTGCACATACTCAGGAGCTCAGTGCTCACCCCACTCCAATCAGACTTTTATTAGTAACCAACACTGGCGGCGTTGCAGCAGGATTATGCTGCAAAAAGGGCAAGTTAACACAGACACATCAGCATTAACATTACCCTTGAATGGAAGTACCATAAACAAAATATTTGTTTCACTGCTACTGGGCAACATCTGTTCCCAATGTCTTACTCATGCTCTGCTTTCCCTCCCTCGGGGTTTCAAAGTACACAAGGAAGAGGGAGAGGCTCGCAGGTAGCCGATGTTGCTGTGCCCGCTTGGAAGTTGTGCAACATCAGAGCCTGTTCAACAGCCTTTACATGGGCAAAAGTCTGCACTGCTGCTCTGGAGTTTGCCCCATCAGGACAGAGCTTTGCAGGGGATGGCCAACAAACCAGACACTGTCTATAGAAAAGTGCATTATATTTTCTATAGTTCATTACCTCCATGCATGGTATCTATGGGGATGGCAAACCTGAAGACTTTTACCTGAAAGGCTGCCAATCTAATACTTTCCTTAAGAGATTTAAAAATTATATATATTCTTTAGACTTATGTTTTAAACCCCACCGAATCAGCCAGCTTTGGCTGCAGTGCCAAAAGCTCGTGATGCAGTAAGAGCTCTCACTACATCTATTCTTCTTCCACAGAACCCTTTAACACCACTCAGTTGTAAAAGCTCAGGGAGTTTGTGCCAGGTCATGATGTGGAGACATGCTCTCCCAGGGAAACTCCGAGAACTGACATTTTAGCAACAAGGCTTTGAGATATGTCAACTTCAGGGGAGAATTAGAAGATCTAGATATCATGACTGTGCATGAGATCATCCTGGGAGACAAATCTGGGGTTTGTAGTTACATTCTCAATACCTCCCTACACTCCGCTGTGCTCCATCAACTGCACAGAGACACATCACGTACATTAGAGACCCAGTCAACAGAGAAAAACACACACAAAAGGGCACATTTTGAAAAATCATTTTCCAAGATAACTTTCCTATGTTTCCTTTTTCTGAAAGCAGCTGACACTTTTTGTTAGGTTTGAAATAAATGAAACAAAAAGCCAGAACTTTTTGATTTGAAGGTGAATAATAGATCATTGCAAGAACTTGCCAGTATGCTACTGGAGGCACAGAGAAACACTGCAAGTAAGTCACAGTGCTCATACTGTACTTCAGAGCAGCGTTCACTAAGTTTTAGCATCTTCTGATGTTTGCAAATACCATAGAACAAAGTGTCATCTGATCTCTTATTTAGTTTTACAAGCAGCGAGGCTTAAAAACCTCGAGCCCAATTAAACAGGTGGGTTTTGTTGCTGGAAGTCTCGGGTGACTTTTTAGCCTAATTTTAGAGGTAGCAGGAGTTTCTGATTCTGCTGATGCCAGGGAGTTAAATGCAGTGCTCAGGAAGTATTGCAGTTTCTCAGCCCCGCTGGAACTTGGTGCTTCCAGAAACCAGAGCACCTCGACCCTGTTAGCACCAGCAACAAGAAGCAGCAGCTCTATTACCATCATTTTAGGGTGTGGCCACACCCAGAGCCTCGGACTTTATTCCAAAAACCAATCACCTCTTTTGTGTTCAAGTTGGTGACCCCAGGTTCGTTCCTTCCTCCCTCCTCAAAATTATCTGCTGGGTGCAGAGCCTGGCTCTCATCTCCACTGTGTCTTCCAATGAGTCTTGCCCTTGCAGGAGGGGATGGAGAACCATCTGTAGACATTGCTGGCTACACCCTAGGCAATGAGATGCTAGTCAAGGGTGGGAATGGCAAGTTCAAGGTCCGAAAAGGCTGTGAAGGGCCTGAAGCTCTGCCTGCATCCCTCTCAGACAAGCATTGCCACCCCTGGGTTATTGGACTGAATGGCATCACTGACTTCAGCTTCTTTCTTTCCCCATCTTTGAGAAGGTTCTGTGAGACATATAGGGTGCTTGAGACTGTACCACCTCTGGATACATGAAGCTGAACAGCTTTCAGTGTTCCAGTTTCATGGTATTGAAACTAGGACTAGGTGGCAGCCAAGCAGCTTGGCAAAGCTCCCTCAGATCTGCTCCCCAACTACAGCAAAATTCAACCCTCTGCGTAAACTTGAGCTTAAGTAAAATTTCCAGGCTCCCTCAGAGGCATGGAGCTGAAATTTTGTCTCCTAGGTGTAGAAGAAGCACCAGGAGACAAAGCACTACCCAGTGCTACCAGAAGATGACATTGAGCAGGCATCAATCTCACTTCACCCCTTCATCAGCCTGGAGAAGAACAGAGATATGGGTACAGACAGCAGCAGGTCTCACAGATCAGTTCCCTGACAGTCCCCCAGCAGCACTAGACATTTTCCCCTCCAGCAGTGAGTTTCTCCAGTGTACTCTCAACATCCATCAGCTGAAGTGCCCAGACCTTACAGGGTAGAATGGAGGAAGGACCATCACATTCACTACCTCAATCACTTGTCAACACCACCACAGGATACACTGTCATGCACTGGTCCAGCTCCAGTCTAATGGATCTCTGGTGTAGCCTAAACTCTGGCTCCTTTTTCCTAGACTCATGTATCTGAACATTTGCTTTTCAATTTAATGCAAGAAAAACATCAGTTTCATTAGTAAGAGGCTAGCTGGGTTATTTCTGAAGTCAGAACTGGAGGTTGATTTTGAAGGCTACAAGAAAGGCGAGGAAACCACACTGGGCTTTTTTCCCCCCCCTAAAAACATCAAAAGCCTAAGACAAGGTACAGAAGAACACAGTCTACTTCTGGCCAAGCAGATGTAGGTCCCTAAAATTTTCCTGAAGAACAAACATAGCACTGAGGTCTTAACCTTGCACATTTTACATAAGTCACTTCTGAATGTGTTGACTCAATGGCCCATTTCTCATGCTACTCACCTACAGATGGAAGCTTATGCCCTGGGGCCTCCTGTATCCTTACTGGTCATGAAATAAAACGCTCAGGGGACTTTAAAATAATCTTGTTCTGTAGTTTGGCTGCTTTGCCCAAGACTGCATCCTGGTCTATTTTATAAGCTGCGTCAGTTCACCACATAAGCTCATTTTTACAGTTCAGTCACCACACCACCAGTACAGCCTCCCTCCTTACCCACCTGGAAAGGCAAAAGCATCAGAGCACATCACCTGGGCTAGACATTAGGGGAAAACATTAGTTTTCCAGGCTAAGGGACAGTTGAGCACCATAACAGATTGCTTGAGAAGGTTCCCACAAGAAGGTTAGACACCTATTTGTCAGGTAAAACCAATGCTGAGTTTGCCCTGCCCAGCAGCAGGAGACAGCAGATGCCCAGACAAGTCCTCTTCCTATTGTCTTCCAAGGATGTTGTTGTGTGTTTATGACAGCAGAAAAGTGAAAGGGTTTACTTACAAAATATTTTCAGAAACAAGTGTTAGGTATGTAAGAGCATCTCCAACGAAATGATTTAAAGGAAACCAGCTTCTCCTGACAGCTGACATGAGGAGGGTTGAAGTCCTAGTCGCTGCATCTACTCGCTGTCTACCAAAACTAAGATACCTTTATTTAATTTATGAAGTAAGGGAGATAGAAGCTTCTGCTGCTCCAAATGTCACTGGCCCTCTGTAAAACAAAGACAGCTTCTGGTACATGAGAAATGTTTCAAGCCCTTCCTGGTCCTTGTTCAGTGCACACTGCTATAACCCATTGCACAGATGTGATGGATTTTTGAACACAAGTTCTATTATGTTTCCTGCCAGAGGCTCAGATGTGTACAGGCTTTCAAAACACCTTGCCAGGTAGTTACTTTTCATACTGACTCAGAATTTGCCAGCGGTTGCTGCCAAGCATTAGCTTGAGTCTTACCAATACACTGGAAAGTCAGCACTGCTAATGAAATTCTTGATGTTATCTGAACCACCATCCTCCACCCATCCTGAAGCAAAATTCAAGCAATCCTCACATTCAAGGATCTACTCAAGGTGAATGAGTGGAATTTGTGATACCCAAGGCAGATTTGGCAGCACTTCTCTTGCCCACCTCAACACCCAGCCCAACCCCACATCTGTTCTGCAAAATCCTGCTGAACTGGAGCTGCCTTATTTCCCCCACTTTGGAGACACTGTATTTTTACACTTGTGCTTTCAAGTCAGTGTGACCTTGGGAATGAGGATGGCACTGTCTCATTCCTGTCTTGTGCCAGCAAGGAAGCTCAGCGCCTGCCAAGCAGCAGCCAGACACTGCAGAACATCACAAAGTGCAAGGGAGGTTCTTCCCTTCCACAGTCAAAGCCAAAACAGCCATTTGATAATTAACCACCCCAATCGAGCCAGACAAGCCACGACCATGACAGCGAAGATGGCTCTGCTCCCTCATGCAACCTGTGCCCCATGGGGTAGCCTGGAAGAGGTTAGGGGCTGACCCCAGACCTCGCTCGCAGACACAGCGGCAGATGTGTTGGGCTTCCCCACAGTCTCCCCCTTGCCTGGCAGATGCTGGCCTCTCTGGGAAAGCGCTAAATGGATTCTGCTGAATCACTGCAGCAGATGGTTCGTAACACCACCTGGATAGCATAGGAAAAAAAAAAAAAGAAAAGAGAGATAAGGAAGGTTGGGGAACAGAAAGTACCTAGTGTGTGGGCTGAGTTATCCCCAGAGAGAAGTAACCTGTGTATAAGGTCATCACCTGAACTTTGGTTTCCTCAAATTCCTATGTTATTAAGACTGATAACATCCCTTTCCTGGAAATTTTGTCCTGAGGCCTACAATGTCTATTGCTGCAAAACCCATTGAAAAAGCTTTCAAAACCCCTTGGGATGCCAGAGCCCACTCTCTACCACTGGAAAATGCTGGCAGTACTGCCCAGTGCGGGCTGCGTTTCCTGGCGGCAGGACCAACCTTCATCCCTACCTGTGCCTAACTCCTCTTGCTAGGGTAGGGCACATACAAGGCCCAAGAATATGACAACAGCAGGGTTAGGGAGTTTGGGTTGGTTTGTTTTTAAAGGCAGGTTGGCAAGTACTTTTCTGCAACAGATCATTTTGAAAGGGCAGAGGAGCCAGCTGTGTACAGAGCGTGCAGCTGTACGAGCAGGAACAACAAACAGGAAACAGGTAACAATAACCCACATGTTTGCTCACTCTCCTCCTGTTTAACAGCACCAGTGATTTTATTTTTTTCTCCTTTTTTTTTTTTTTCCCCCTCAGTTGGGATGAAAACAGCTAGTCAGGAAGAGAGCAGAGGGCTATGGCTCACACATGGAGGGTGCACACTTGGAAAGCGCTCCGCATCCTTCTGCAGCGGCTCATCCCCACACACAAAAAGAAACCAGGATCCATCAGTCCAGTTGTTATGAAAGACATCTCATTGCACAGAGTTGCTCAATCTGTGGCACTTCTAGCCAGGTCCTTCCTGGCACAAAATAGCAAGTCGTTTGAGACAAAATGTTCTTTATGCAGGTCGCTCGCAGGCCCGTTCACAATTCCTCCTCCTCCCAGGACAAGGCGTTTTCACACAACAACTGCTCTGTAGGCTCAACTCCATTTCACTTGAGCCTAGCTTTGTCCTACATAGGCTGTTTCTGCTGGGTCACACCTGCCATTGATTTCCTCAGATAACAGCTGCTGGTTTTTTTGTTCTGCTGTGTGCCTTCCTCAGCAAAACAGCACAGAAAGATATTCATGGTCAAGCAAAGCTCAGGGTGGCACAATCCAACCCTGAGCACCAGTAAAAGCTGGATGGTGACATACTACCAACAAGCTGGTCAGTACAAAGTTCCCTCTACCCCTCCAACTACTTCTCATGGAAGACCTTCCTCATTAACATGCTTGGGGGTTTATTTCACCTGCAAAAACCTAATTTAAGCATATATATATATAAATTAATACAGAAACAATAAATTGGTCCATCTCAACAGTGATTCCCACAACGTAGAATCCAACAGCACCAAGGACCTCACCTGGTGACATCCTCATGGCCCAGCATGAACTCTCCTCAGCAGTTGGGAAGCACTTGGTCCAAACCTGCACCCTAGCTAGGAAAAACCCATTCCTCCATGGTCTCCAGCTGCATGGTGGCATTAGGTGACATATGGCCAGATGCACCCAGACACCCGCAGCCACCCCTATGAGTACTAAGGCCAGACCACCTCCAGAAGGCACTTAGCACTTCAAAACAAAAGCTATAAATAAATAAATAGGTTTCACAACACTCACCCCCAAGGAGAACCCAGCTTTGCAAAGGCAGCAAGAATGCAAGCTCCTGGCATTTAGTAGGACTGACCTTTGCCAACCTAAGGTGCCCATTCCATGCTGCAGTCCTGGAAGATGACAGCCCCTGCAGCCTGAGGTTAGGAGAGCAGATCACACAGAATCACAGAATATTAGGAGTTGGAAGGGACCTCGAAAGATCATCTAGTCCAACCCACCTGCCACAGCAGGATTCCCTAGACCAGGTCACACAGAAGATACCCTTAGTGGTCACTCCCTTTCTCACAGGGAAGGGCAGGATCGTTCACAGCATTGCCATGAGCTAGCAGGCAGGGAACCCTGCCCAGAGGGATCCCATGGCTTTTTCAGTACATGTGCACCCCATACCCTCCCTTTCTACCATCCACTGAACGAACTGGTTTCCTCACAAAGCTTTCTGTATTTCACATTCCTAAGATTTAATTATGTTATCAGAACAACAGGCATCAGGATTTGGAGTGCCAGAATTCACATTAGCAATTGCTATCAACATAGAAAACAGGCACAGCATGCCCACGCCAGAGTAGATGTGGGCTGCTCTCCTCAATCTACTCACAGTTATTTATAGCCTGTTTGCAAGCCATCCACCTCCCAGGTTTAGCTTCAAGCTCACTTCTTTCAGAGTACCCTTCTTCCTCAAAGAAAAGCCTTTTGCCTCCCCATTCCCTAGCACAGCACCCAGATTTGGACACATTTAGTTAATGTTGGGGGGCAGGGTGGATATTTGAATCTTCTTCTGTGTATCTACAACAGCAGAAAAGAGCGAAAACAGAGTGCTATGTATAAGCTGCAGGGGCACCCACACCCCAAGGGTAGAAATAATAATAATAATAATAAATTTAAAATATTTACAGTTTCTAACACTTCACCACACTGAAGCCAGAGGATACAGGACCACTGCACAACTCCAGCAGCTTTCTGCCCTCCCCATAGACAAGGATGGAGGCACAGTCTCCCTAAGGCAGGCCACATGCTTGAATTCAAGAACTACCTACCTATTTTGAGATGATTGCAAAGAAGTGACTCCGTGATAGCAGGAGGGGAGAGAGACCTGTGCCTCCATACCAGCATTAACTGTAATTTGCTCATCCCTCAAGCAGCACCATTTCAAGGCAGTCTGATTCTGCCAGGATTCTTCATCTCCAAATATTTCAGAAACACACGATACAGTGCAGGTAGTACAGGTGCAAGCCTACTCACCAGCTTACTTTCCTTCCCTGAGCAGCAGCTGGCACAGGCAGCTCACCCGTTCCTCCTCCCAATCCCAGCTCCTGCCCAAGTCAACCTAAGTTTTATGGCAGACACTAGGTTGGGTCACACTTCAGCTCTCCCAAGCCCAGAAGAACCCCTGCACACAAGTTAGCCTACAAGGCTTCAGCCAGCCCAACAGTGCTGGGATACCACCAGGCACAGGCGCCTTTGCTGGGCTGTCTTCACACATGTGCATCACTTCTGCATCCACGGGCTTGTCACCTGGTCCCCAGCACCCACCTGTGGCTGTAAAGCAGCATCACTCAGGGCAGGGCTGCTCCAAAGCTCAACTCAGGGCACTGGAGGAAGAGTTGAGCCCATTCAAACCTCCCTGATGTTTTGGTGAAAATGCAGAAGTGGTGCCGGGTTTAGTCCTGCCCAGTGACTAAGGAAATGCTCGGTCAGGCTCTGACTGAGATACAGCAGCTCCTCACATGCCTAAAATTCCACATAGCCCTGGAAAAGAAACAAATTATTAGAGTGTATAATAATAATACTTTTTAAAGAAAAGCAGCATAACCCCCTGTGAAATATTAGCAATAAATAACACAATTCAAAGAAATAATTATTATTAATAAAGAATAATAAAAATCCCAAACACCCACACCCCTTCTGCTAAAGGGGGAGGAGGAGGAGGAGTCTCAAGCTTACAACTCTAGCACATTTTATTTTGTGTAAATTTATAAAGACAACAATCCTAGTCACGATTGTCACATTGTACAGCACATACCAATACAGTTGCAAACAGAACTCCACACAAAACTAAGCGCTAACAGTAGCTTGAATCACTCTTCCTGCGATTGTCGGATCTAGACTAACAGTATTACACTAACAATGAAGGAAAAATAGGTCACTATAAAACAGTGATAGAATGTTTTTATAAAATATATTCCATCCCAATAGCTTTTCTACATACTGTATACTATAAAACTCTCCCACAAAAATTAGTGTCTTTAAATATACATATTTAATCTGAACTGCACCAAGATTAAAAACAATTAAAAATATCCATGTGGTTTTTTTGTTTTGTTTCTTTTTCTTTTTTTTACATTAACTTCACAGTATTTGTTTGCAGTAGAAGACAAATCCAGTGTTTAAAACGCAGAGCAGTCCTGTTCCCTGCAGAGACAGTGACCACCCCACAGTGAAAGTTCAGATGAAGAGACAAGCATAAGTGTGCCATGGTTTGCGTACTTCTCCATAGAGCCATGAACCATTTCAAAACCATGCTCCAAGCTATTGCAACTTATAAAATAAGTGAGACACACAGAGAGATAGCAAAAAAAAAAAAGTCACCTTAAGAACAAAAATAAGTGCAAACATTTTTTTTATACTTTAGAAATTCAAGCTATGAGGAGTGGGAACACAAATACCAGACTATGAGGACAGCATGTTCATGATGGAGTCAAGAATGAGAAAGTCTTTTTTTTTCTTTTTTTTTTTTTTTGTTTTAAAAACTTTTGCCCCATAATCACTGCAGTACAGAGCATGCTCATAGCATCAGTTTAATTATTTCTATACTAAGATCAGACACAAACTTGTTTCAACTTTTCCCTGCTCCATACACTAATGATGTTCTTATGGCACATCCTATTTTATGATCTTCTAAAAAAAAGAAAAACAAACAGTAACTGATGACTGAAATGCAAAAAAGTGTCACAAGAATACAAAATTAAGATTACCAGCTTCAGAACTGCTGACTCTAAATTAAACTCTTACATGTTGTACAACATGCAAACACCATTGTTATAAAATTTAAAGTGAAGTGTAAATTAACTAATTTTGAAATAGATTAACAGTAATAATTCCACTTCAAAAAAAAAAATCTAATAAATACTATATCAAGTATCTTCAGGAGAAAAAAAATAACTTATTTTTAGTAGAAAGAAAAATAACTTAATTTTAGTAGATTTTTGTTCAGTGCTATTTCCAATCACAGCAAATAAAAAGGAAAAAAAAAAAAAGAAAGAAAAAGCTGATTAAGTAGAATAAGACCACAGTACCAAAGCCACTTATGTTCAAGATACAGTACTCTCCCACGACTTTCATATGTAACAGGTTCAGCAAAAATATTTTACAGTCAAGAAATCAGACTGAAAACAACAAAACCCAAAACTATAAATAGAAGCAAAATTTCACATTACATGTACATTCATAGCTTAAGAGATGAATAAGAGGAGGCTGTAACAAGTATATCCTGATTTCCTTTAAAAGAGGAAGTACTTTTAAAAAAAATATCTACTCCATATTATTTATGTAGGTAGTGCTCAGGTTTTGGACCAGAGGGAGAAGGCATTGGGAAATTCTTTCTTCATAAGATGAAATACAGTATTTTAAGCACAACTTTTAAAAATAATCTAACAGTGCTTCAAATTCATTTTAAAATAAACACTCAAGTTTCACAAAACAACTCCAGGAGTGTTAGGAAAGCTGGTGAAGCAAGGCTAATGCAGCAGAACAACATTCAAAACCCTCAGGTATTATTATTATATTTCAGTCCCATGTACATGTACCTTGAATGGGTAATTTGACTAGAAGGGAATAATCTGATATTTACTGACATGCACAGACCAAAGGATGCTCTATTAGGCAAGTAACCGAGTTACTTGCAGTAAAACTGGTTATAGTTACAGGCAGCCTGCTTACAAACAAACTTAAAAAAAAAGGCACCTAAAAATACCCTAAAACCCTCCCCTGAAGAGGTGGGACATGGGGGAAAAGTCCCTCCAGCAGTTTGTCTTCACAGTGCCCCTTCAAAACACATGATTGACCCAGAGGGAATCACCAATGTCATAGAAAATAAAATAAATCCGAGCTGCTGATTTTAGCATGGCAGCAAACTTCTCAGATTAGATAGCAGGGCATCTCCTAACAGACATGGTCTGAGTTACCTTCAACTAAGACACCACAGCAGCCTGATACCAGTGACAGTTATTCAGCCACTTTAGGGCTGCTGTGCCCCTCCCCCNGAATGAAAATATTCACATCATATGATTTATTTGTATGTCCTAGTGTGTGCATCCTTCAACATTTCAGGAGTGAATACGCTGCAGACAGAAAAGAGCTTTTCCATTCATGTTTTATGCTCAAAAGCAGCTTTTCAGTAGGTCAGCCTAGGGAGGAGGGTGAGTGGGAGGAGAACATTTAACTCAAGACCCAAGGCAAAAACTTCTCATTCAGACTTTAGGACTGATTGCAGAACTAGCTTAATAGAATAAAGAGAATAAAAAATGACCAGTACCAAACATACAGCCAGGAATCCTGAAGCCCCTTTATAATTTGGGCCAACTTAAGGTCCTGTCTAGCTCTGTCAAAGTATGGCCACTTACTCTGCAGTATGTAGAGAAGTTTCTCTACAGTGAAATGTATTTAAATCATAGTTCATCTCTTCAGATGCTTCTGTGTAACATGCAGAGAGCATTAGGGAGCTTCATGGAACCCAAATTTTTCTCTGGAATTTGCTGATAACATTTTTTTCAAACTGAAAAAAAAAAAAGCCCCAAAAAACCAAACCAAAAATAACCCCAAAAACCCCAACCCTAACCACAAAGCAAGTACCTCCAGCATGAAAACAGATGCTAAATCATTGCAGAATTACTTAGATCACTTCACATTAATAATGTAACACGGGTCTGCAAGAAAAGACCTAAAGGACAGTGCTGGGAAGGAAGGGTGGCAGGGAAAGATGGGAGATGAATAAGTGGAAGGATTGCATTAAAAGGCCTCTGGAGTGTATACCTCTGCATCTTTTAAAGATCATATACCTGAAGTGAATATCACCAAAATAAAGGGGGGAAAAAAAAATAATTAAAATTCAGATGCTGCCTTTTTTTTTTTGCCTGTTTCATTTTGAGAGGGCAGGGGGGAAAAAACAATTAAAAGTAATATAATAATAATTAAAGAAAAATAAGTCAGGCATCTTAAACAACCAAGGACTTCACAAGGCCACAATGAAATTTCCGGATATGTCTGTACAAATCCCCAGACTGCGTGAACCGTCTCTCGCACCACTTGCACCCGTGGGGTTTCTCCCTGGTGTGCACGACCGCGTGGCGGCTGAGGTTGTGGGAATACTGGAAGCTCTTTCCGCACTGGCCGCAGGTGTAGGGCTTCTCCCCTGAGTGAGTCCTCTCGTGCCTCTTTAACGTGTACATGCAAGAAAAAGTCTTTCCGCAGAGGGTACAAGTGGGGACCGACCCATCAGGGGACAGGCGGGTCCGGGAGCCGTCCTTGTCACGGAAGTGAGAGCTCAGGTGCAGCTGAAGGATATGCGGGCTCGGGAACACCTTGCTACATAGAGGGCAAATGCAGATATGCCCGGGAGGCACGAGGACGCCCGAGGAGATGTCCGAGGAATCCATGTCATCCTCACTCTCGTCTCGCTCTTGATCTATATCCTCCTCTCGGGCATGAGAGCTGCCATTCCCTGCGAATATGTGTCCTAACCCTGTCACTAGGCTTTTGGCCGAATTCCCAAAATGCTGACTCTCCGGACTCCTGGCTTCGCCATCCTCCTGATCTGACAGCAAGTCTTGTTCATCTTTAACAAGTGGCTCGGTACCCTGCTGCTGGCTGTCGGAAGCCAGCTGTCCAAAGACATAGGAGGGGTGTAAGGAATCTCTCCCCGGCACGGGCTTGAAAGACAAATCCAGCGCGCAGTCCACATCACTCGAAGCCAGGGGATGGTTAACAGACCTTTGGGACAAAGGTCCTGTGGAACTATTGACATTAGCCTTTGTTTTTCCAGCTGCTGTGGCGCACGGTTCTGCCTCTGTCGGCACAGAGCTGACACTTATATGATCAGAGGACCAGGCGGGGTGACTGCTGACCTTTTCTTTGCCTGCTGCTCTCTCGTATTCTGCAACGCTGAATTTTTGTTTGTTTCCTGGGTCAAACTCGTGGATCAGGGGCACTCCAGCATCCAGAAAATGCTCCGCTTTCTCCAAACTAGCCGCCTCATCATTAATCTTCTCTTCCGAACATAATTCTTTATCTTTCAACTTGCCCTTGCAGACTTTCACAATGTCATACATATGAAGGTAGCTAGCTGCAGCCAGCACATCTTCCACCGGGAGACTGTTGAATTCCAGCTTTCCCTCGTACATGAATTCGAGCAGCAGGCTGAAGGCAGGGGCTGTGACAATGTCACTGTTCAGATGCACAATATCCCTTTTGTCTAACTGGTCCCTGTAGAAAAGATGGAAGTACATACTGCAAGAGGCAAGAACGGCTCTGTGAGCTCTGAATTGAGCTTCTCCAACTAAAACAGTACAGTCACACAGGAAGCCCTGGTGACGCTGCTGACTCAGACACTGCAGCAACTGGCGGCTATGGTCTGGAAACTCCATTCTTCCTTCATAACCTGTTCAAAACAGGAAAAACTTGAATGCTACTGTAAACTAAAGCCTCCTAGCAGCTGTAACAAACAGATCGGCTTTTTGGTAACACAAGCCAAAGAAAAAGCCTTGGAGATAACGTTTACTGTTAATTGTCTGTAATAGTTTTATTGGGGGGGGGGGGAAGAAACCCCCCCACACAACATGCTTCTCATCCTTTTGCACCTGCTCCAAACAGGAAAAACTTGATTGTAAGTAAACAAAAGCTAGTAAAGCAGCAGCCCCTCCAACCTTTGTTTTTCCCACTAAGCACTTTAATAAAATTAAAGAGGAGAAAGCACAGACACACACATTAAAAAAAAAAATAATGCAAAAAACAAACACAAACTCACAGGCTGTCTTCCCAGCAACACTAACTCGGGGCATCTTTCAATAAGGCATATTCCCCACGTCACACGCACATACACACATTTAAACTTTATCCTCGGTCCTTGTGCACCGAAACACAACAGAACAGCCGTGCAGGGCACTGAGGAAGCAACATTTTTGCGAGGAGGGAACGGGGCAAGGAAGGAGCTGCTAGGGGAGAAGAGATCCCAGCCCTTGCATGCGGAAAGGTAGTGGTGGGAAGGGGGGGGAGAATAAAGGCAAAAAGTTTCCCTTGAAGTTATTAAAAGCCAAGGAGGAAAATAAGCGGCGTTAAGGACAGCGAGAGGGCAGGGCTGCGGCTGCAGCCGGCTACCTGCCGCGGCCGGGCGCTTACCTTCCCGCGGGACGCGGCGGTACCGCACGCGGGCGCGGAGCCGTGCGGGCAGGAGGGAGCGGGGCCGCGGGTGCGTGCGCGAGTGCGAGCGAGGCCCGGCGGGAGGGAGGGAGGGAGGGAGGCGGGAGAGNTTCGCCTGCGACCAGCTCCGTGCAGCGCGGAGCGTGTGTGTGTGGAGGGGTGGTAATAGGGGGGGAAGAAAACGCGGATCCGCTTTTCGGAGCCTCCCCCCTTTGCAGCCGCGCTCCCCAACTTTGCAGGGAGGACTTTTCCCTCGCCGAGGAGCAGGGGCGNTGCGCCTTTTAATGCCATATGTTACTCCAAATCTCGCTACCAGCCAACCACAGCTTGCTGCCTTTTAAAGTTCCAGCAGCCCCATTTATAGACCGCGATTAAATCCTACAAACTNNNGGGCGTGGGAAAGGGAGAGGAAGGTGTGGGTGTTGTCCTCCCGCCCGGCTCACCGTGTTCCTTACCAGCGTGCGACGGTGGGGCTCAGCGTCCGCATGTGCGCGGCGCTCCGCGGGTGCGGCGCGGAGCCGGCGGCGCGGCGGTGTTGTGGAGCAGGTTGTTAGCCGGCCGCTCTCGCGATATTTTCCCTCCGAGCAGCGGGGGGGGTATGTGTGTGAGTCCGTGTGTCCCCGTCTGGTGCACACAATAGTCCCGGCCAGCCCCGCCGCCGGCGGACGGTGTGCGCTGCAGGCTGTGCCCTCCTCCCCCCTTTTTTCTTTTTCTTCTCCTCCTCCCCCCTTTTTTCTTCTTCTTCTCCTCCTCCTCCTCTTCTCGGCCGCTGCATTGGCAGCGCGGTCGTCCCGCTCCCAACTCCGCTGCGCCGCCGCGGAGAGGGCGCGCCTAACCACCCGCTGCAGCCCAACGTGCGGCGGGGCGGGGTGGGCTGGGCTGCCCGGTGGGGAGCGGAGCAGACTGCGCGTCTGCGGGAGGAGTTGCGGCGTCTGGCCAGCGGCAGGGACGGGGCGAGAGGCGAGGCGTTTCCCTCCCTGCCGCCCCCCGATATATCTTTAGTTGCGCGTCAGCTGATAAAATACCAGATTGCCTACGGATTTTTTTTTCAAGATGACCTTTTCGATAGTTGATTTGAATTTTAAATTTTAATTAGCTGTAATCCCATCAAAAGTGAGAGCCCCATCGCAGGGGAGGGAGCGCGCAAGAGCGGGGCCGGGGCCCACGGCCGCGGTTCCCACCGCAGAGCCCGGGGGTCAAACCCGGCCGCCGCTGAAACCTGCCGCAGAACTCCGGCCACCGGAGCCGCGGGAGCCTCTCTCTCCGCACGGGAACCAAAGAGGGGTTGGCGAGGGCAGAATGTCGCAGCCGTGGGTTGTCCCGGGCGCCTCCGAGCTGCAGCAGTGCTGGAGGGGAGATAGAGGGGACCGCGGACATGAAGCGATGAATGGAAGCTCCGGGTGAAGGTTGATGTTTAGGGGTTTGCTGCCCTTGGGAAGGAAAAGGGATGAGTCTGAGCGTGGTGTGAGGTTTGGGGAAGTGGAGCACTTGGGGTCACTTCAGGGCTCCCTGCAAACATTGCGTGGTGCTAGTGGGAGCCTTGAGCCCTGCTTTCGTCTCCAACAAGTAACACCAGGAATCTCTTTTCTATCCTTCCTCTAGGTTGCCTTGGCTAGTTTGTAACATCCACGGACAACAACTTTTTTTTTTAATGTCTTTCCAACGTACAATAGCACAATTAGCACCTTAAAACATCAGGTTTATTAATTGTTATATTTGTTACTAATTTAATCCCATTCTTTGATATTTTATTTTGAGGCTTTTGTCACGGAAGTCAGGGTCTACATTGCTGACACTGCTGTTCTCTCATGGACCTCAACTGTTTAACTCCATCAGCAGCAAATGCCAGAATATTTGGGTGATTTTTGAAGATTAATGATCACATCATCCCAAAGCTCTTTTTGGGTACTTGGTAATATGATCGTCCACACCGTTCAAACTGGGAAACTAGCCCGGAATGTGGAAGTGCCCAGCTCCAGCGAAAGAGTTAAAGGTCCAGGGGTTAAATCTGCCACCGTTCAGCAAAGCCGAGAGCTTTATCTATTTGTCCACAATGGCAGACACGGTCAGGGAATGGGGAACGGGAGTTCTCTGTCCTTTTAAAGGACTGACAATGCAGGCTCAACCAAAAGTGGAGCTATTTCTTCCCCAAAGTGTAAGTGCAGTTTCCATTAAGTTACTCTGTGGATTCACTGACTTGTAAAGTTCCGCTGTCTTTGTACACTGGAAATGTTAGGCAGTCTCTTGTATTCATATAAATTATGCTGCTTGGCAAAAATCCCTTATTTTGTGTAATTCTTTGATTGTTTTCTCCTCTCTCCTTTAATAATAAGAGGAGGGAAAATAAGATAACAAAAGAGCAAAAGTTTTAATTCCTGTTTGGGTGCTGTAAGCTGGGAATAATTGTCCATAATCTAATAGTGTCTTAGTTTTAGTAAACCAGTCACAATTTCACAGTAAGTCTGTGGTCAATACTGAGTCTGAAATGTCAGAAAACACAACAGCAGGTATCCGTTTTGTGACGCATTGTTGGCTTGCTTTTCCAGGACTCAGAAATACTATACTCACCTTCACACCAAGGCAACGATAGATACAATGCAAGTGTTGTGCTGATTTAACTACGGTTGTATAAAATACTGGTAATACAACTCTCTAATATAAACAAGCCTGAAGTGATTACTGGAGCCAAGGCAACAGGAAGAACTGCCCCAGAAACTTTATGCTAAGAACTCCTGCATTTCTGAAGGCCCTCACGAAAGCACAGCATGGTAGGCAAACTATCTGCTTTCATCAGCCTGGCCCCTGAGCCCTTTGCAGGCTGAAGGCTCCCCTACCACAGCCCGGAAGAGGCTGTGTTTTCAGCTCTTCCTCAAGGGAATGAAGCCAGGCAGCAGCTGCTTGGACAATACAGAAGTCTCCGACCAGCGTCCATGCACAGGGGCAATCACAACCATTGCACTGCCAAACATGAGGATGGCTGAGTGTGAATGAGGACTGATGGAAGACATCAGGAGCCACCATGTTAGGCACTGCTGTGCATCCAGGTGCATTCCTGTGTCTACCTAAAACCCTCCTGAGAATCACTAGCCTTTTGCTGCTTATGGAGCCTTCTAGAGTTGAGTAGAAAGCCCAGGTTTAGGGCAGAGAGAGTCAAAATCAGTGGTAGCAGAGCCTTCACTTGCCAAGCAAGGCTAGTGCTGTTCCTGGTTGTTTATGCTGCCTGGACACCAGCCAAAGCCCACAAAAATTAGTAGAAAAACCAACTGGAGCAGGTCCATAAAGCCTGAGGACTCACTTCCATTCTTACCCCTTTGATCCAAGAAGAGTATATATTTACCGAGTGGGGCCTCTCTAGCCCTCTTTGTTGGCCAAATGCAGAAGTGGTAGCAACAGGTTTTTCATGCAATTTAATCATTTTCTCTCTCACCACGTTGGGCAGAAGCCTCTTTGTGTTTGTTTCTACATGATTTCAGTGCTTTTATGTTGTTGTTCTTTTTTTTTAGTTTTAGTAGGGCATCTTCTTTGTGGCAGTCCAGTCACATTTCAGAGAGAGTGTCAGGGCCTAAGATTGTTTGATATTTACAAAACTGAAGATACTTTAAGTGCATTGGTCATAGCGAGGTTTATTTGCAGAAGTTCTTCCAAACTTTTCCAAAGGTTGGTTTATGCTCTGCAGACAGCAGCAGACATTAGAAGAACTGAATGCTTCCTTCCCTCCTCTGAAACAGGGTGGAATTTAACCTCAAAGGATGCTGAGCCCTTGTGGTAGTAAGAGAAGGAGATGCCACTGGCATACACAGATCTTCCCCAATTAACAATCTACTCCAGCACTTACCCTGCAGTCAAATCCAAGGGCAGCATACTGGGGGTCACTCGGTTTGCAGTTAAGTCATAAAAGTGGGCATGACCTTCCTAAAGATCTTTTCAAGCGCGTCATTTAAGACTCAAGGAAGCATTAACTTGCACTATTACTATTCCAGACATTAATCAGAGCATATATTGCTGACAGTTTCCTCAGCAGTGTGCTTATGTGAGTCGTATTTGTTTTATGGCTGTCCTGCTGATTTCTCTCTGATAATGAGACCCTGTGTGCACTGGAGTATTTGTGAGTCTATATTGTAGCAGCTAGGGCCGTTGTCAAATCATCCTACCAAATGGATAGGCTCATAGGACTAAGCTGCATACGTAAATCACTTATTAACTTGTATTTGCTATAACACAGCTCTCAATAAGGATGCACTAATCTAGCAACACGCGTTAAGAACGCAAAGGACTCTGCAGAGGTACCGCTGTCACAGGTCACGTTCAGCTCCACAGCAAGAGCTTGCAACATCCTCATCCAAACCAGCCAGGCATTTAATATCACACCTGCACTGCACCTCCCTTGTCAGCAGCAGGGAGACAGCTTCCTCTCAGTTACTCATCTTCCATAGTTGCACTCAGCTTGCCTAACCCTCAACTTCTGGTTGTTTTTGTTACAATCTGTTGTGTTCTGCATTTCTAGCAATGGTAACTGAAGATACTTTTTCAGCCTTCAAAATAATCCATTGGTGTTTTTGGTTGCTTGGTTGGTTGTTTTTTTTCATAAAGCAAGCGCAATTCTTGGTTTGCAGTGGTGAAGGAAATTTGTATGGCACTGATAAAGCACATTCTCCTCCTTGAGAGGTTTTTTTTTTTCCTCTTTCACCCTTGCTAATCAGCCTGGCAGCCATAGTTTAATGTTTCTTGGGTTTTCTTTGGCACATTCAGAATAAAATATACATTTACTTTAAAAAAACTAAAATAATTAAGCATGGTTTTTCCTTTTTAATATTTGTTTTATTTATTAATCCATCTCCAGGAAGCAAATCCAAGAGCTCACATTATAAATTACAGGTGTATAGGAGCTTGTAGCAGAATGTATAAAGAACAACAGTGAAAGGCCATAAATACCAGTGGACAGTAAGAGACAAAATTGGTGTCTGCTTTGGGACCAGGAATAAGATTTATTTAGCGCAGGCAAAAGTCTTTAAATCAGAAGCAGATGTATTCTCAGATAAGCTGAGCAGCACTGGTAGGGTCCAGTGTAGAGATACTAGTTTCTTATTAAAGGAGATGTTCTTAATTGGTGTTGCTCTATTTGTAAGCAAATAATACACTGTGTTAACAATGCACTTTATTTTAGTAGCTCCCAGAAGAAAAGAGGGCTAAATACTGCAGAAGTGTTTTGCTAGATTAGAACTGGGAAATCTCACAATGGAAACACTTGCTAAGCAAAAATATAACCTACAATAAGGGGATTCGTGATAGCAATGTTCTGGTGCCAGTTTAGCAGCAGTTCCTCAGAAAATGTTTTGTCCCAGGATGAATCACTTTTACCTCCAACTGTTACTGTGAACTTTCTAAGGTGGAGAGGTTGGTGTACCTGTCTGTACAAGGTCTCTTAAGCAGGATCCTCTCTTGGGACTTGCAGGGTTGGCAGACCATATTCCTGGAGTGGTATCATCCTCATTAGACACATCTGCAATCTTATGGCATAAAAGTCTTTTCCCATGTGCGTGGCATACAATCTCAGTCTTCTATTGATTTTTTCCTCTTCCATGGGGCTTACAGCTCAACCCAGCCTGAGCAAATAGAAACAAGCATAAGCATTCTAGATGCAAGTTAAAACAACAAAATCCCAAGCAGTTCACTTTTCTCCATTCCCCATACTAAAACCTTAACGTGCTGTGTGGTTCACACTGCCATTGCTACAATTTCTTTGTTGTTGGCCTTAGTGATGCCCACTTCTGCCCTTTCAAATCCATCAAGACAGCTGCAGAATCACCTCTACTATTTCTTTACCCTTTTATCAGATAATGAGCCAAAACTAAGCTTCTTGCTCTCACCCCCAAGATCCTCTGTAATTTGGAGGGCTCACACTGGCATCTTCAGTTAACCTCATTCCCAACCCTCCCTAGAGATTTCCTTTTTCCCTCACCCCTGGATTCTTTTTGTGCTGTTATATTAGGACCCTTCAGCATGGACATCTTACTTGCTCCGTGCCTCAACCTTCCTTTGGTGTTGTTCTTGGTCTAGTCAGAGGAGCTGAAGTGAGAATTTGGGGAGAAGTGGCACTGAATAGGAAGGACTTTGGGGTAACTCTGGGAGCTCTTTTCAGAGAGAAGCCAGGCTCAGCATGCTTCCAGCCTTTGCTTGACTCCCTTGGGAGCCTGGATGCCAAACTCACGTCTCTGGGAGCGGTCCAGCCCCCAGGGATGGAGAGAGAAATGGGAGGTTGTGGATGGGGAGAGTGAGACAGACCATTTTTCTAGTCAAAAAAGAGCTGCTGTTGTCTCAGGGCTATACAGTAGCCATCACACTGGTCTCTCCACTTCCCTCTGATGTATTCCATGTGGAGGGGAAGTCCAGAGAATGTCATGTAAGAAATGCAAATAAAAAGGTCTTTCTAGACTTCCTTCTCTTATGTACTGTCTGCCAAAACCTTCACTCCCCTCCTTTACTGTTTTGCCTATGGATGTGTTTTGTTCTTTTATCTTGCTCTTCTTGTAAGAGAAGAAGTACTTGCTACAACTTTACATAACTTACCTTTTACTCCTCTGGAAATGAATGTTGAACTTTGTTCTTAATTATGCTCTCAATGTAAGTCCTATTTAAATGAATCATTGAAATATGTGAATAACTAAGCTTCAGAATATGGTTGCAGAGTTGGATACTTTAAGCTGGTCACCCAGCTGGCTCTATGGGGAGACAAATGCTTAGCACCTGGATGAAGGGGGAAGGAACTCTCCGAAGCCTGAGTAGCATTGAATTTAGCTGCAGATGGACTTCTCTGCCAGTGGAAGAGTTTTGATTTCAGAGCCTGTACTTGTATGCTGAATACTTCTCTCCTGTATCATGGCTTCACTTTGCAATGAAGTGAGAGACTTCACAGCACTGGGGGTTAAGGCTGCAGTTTGAGATTCAATCAGTTACGTTACTATCTCCTGCAGCCTAGAAGGAGAAAGCCTGTAGTAGTTTCCTCTTGGAAACAAAGTGGGATGGTAGAAATGTCAGAAAACATGCAAAACCTGGGAAAAAATACTGGCTTATTAAGCCTTACTCCTAATGCTTTTGCAAAGCATCAGTCATGTCTGGAAAACCTGGTGGCACTTATTAAAGAGCATTTGGGAATAAAAAGGTTCCAAAAGATACTCAGCATGACACTTAGCTGGAGGTCAGTCTGTACCAGTTAATAAGTGAAAGGAAACAACCTGGAATAGTAATCACCTGCTGAGGACCTGCAAGCCTCACTGGTAGGATGTTACTGGGTCAAAGCAGGAAGGGATGAATGGACCACTGTCATGGAAATGGGGCTGGTGACACAACTGTCCATTCGTATACAAAGGAGTTTGGCAGAAATTGACATGAAGGTGAAATGTTCCTTGTAGAAAACAAAAAATGAACTAAACTAAAACCAAACAGACAAGAAGAGTTGCTGAAGAAGTAGCAGTGTGCCAAAACCCCGTGGTTTTCACATCTCCCTTACTTTGGCTGACCTTCAGGACACAGACTTGAAGATGTGCCTAGATGGTCCATTTGGCTGGGGTGACTGTAGGAGTGTGTGGCCAGCAGCATACACAAAGTGATGTGCTGCTGCTTGTGTCTGCCTTTAATTCCATAGTCCAAAAGGCTAAGTACTTATTTTCAGCCAAGTGAAGCAGAGATAGCCTCCAGCTCAAGACCAGAGCAACCTTCAAACTGCAGCTTTGTAATCGGGATACTCTCAGGCTCTGCTGCATCTTAGTGATGAATATGGGGGAGGATTTGTGACTACACACATTTAGACCAGACTTGTAAGAAGGCAGGGAAAGAAAAAGAAATCAGAGGTCCTTTTAAGATCAGTTATGATTACAAAAAAAAAAAAAAAGTAATTTTGGGGTATTGTTTGGTTATTGGTAGTTACACCTGAACTCTCCCAGCTCTTCCAGTGCTGCATTTGATGCAGAATCAATACTCAGACGACCAGCTCTGATGGAGAAACTGAAATCCAAACAACCTCTCTTAACTAGGAGATCAGATTGCTGATTTAACTCATGTCTACAGGTAAGGTGGGCAAATGTAGAGAGAGATTTATACAGAGGAGAGATTGGAAAGAAAGAAATTGCAAGTTAAATGGTGTTTGAAGAGATAGGGAGCTCTGGGGAAATAGGCAAAACATGAAGAGCAGGAAAAGGATAAAAATGGTGAGGTTCTCTAGAGGCTTAAAAAAGTACATTTTATTTACTGGAAAAATAAGATGGGTAAAGGCTAAATCTCACAATCCCTTACTCATGCAAGGAATCCTGTTGACTTGAATACTTGTGTAAAAGTATTTCTGTGGGTAAAGGATTTGTTGGACTCTGTCCAAAAGCAGGTTAAGGTTGATGTTTTCACAATCTTTCCTATGCCAGCCCAGCAACAGAACGACAATCATGGGACACATTTTATGGGAGGCACCAAGTAAAAAAGTAAGTAAATAAATAAATAGCCTCTTTTCCTAAGGGTATGGGAGGTTCAGAGTGGTGAGGGGCTAACAGGAAGGTAACTGGGTGACCTGGGAGGAAGGTTTGGTGCTTACAAGTGTGGACCCTCTGCTGGGGAATGCTTGCTGCCAGCACAAACTGTTGGCGCCTGGCCTAGAACAACCAAGGGCTGTTTTTTCCTTTTTGTGCTCAACTCTGTTGCACTGGGACAATGTGAGATTTTTAATTTTATATGCAAAAGGTGGAACGAATACACTATTTTTTCTTTTATTATTTTTTTTCCTTTTTCTCCACTGCACTTATCTCTGTGTATGGCAGTGTTACAAAGCCAGGTCAGCAAATACTTTATTCCTGTGACAAGTTTTCATGAAAAGGGCACAAGGGAGAGCTGTGAGTGACCAAGGCACCTGTAATAGACACAGACAGAAGAGAAAACCCAAGATGTGCTGCCCTCACTTTTAACTTTGTGCCATGAGTTCTTCAGCCATGGGCTGCCAGGTCCAGTTGATGTAGGAGGAGGGAGAAAGCAACAAGCAGAGCAGCAAAAGGGAGGTTTTAGGTACTTAAAGCCCAACAGACAAATGAGATAAAAAGTCCTTTCTTCCCTGTGCCCTGCTCTCGGCAACCACGACTCAGGAAGCCAAGTTGAAAATCTTGCAGTTATCCAGGTGTGCCTGGATAGAGATGAGCAACTCTCTCCTTTGTGACTGGTGACAGGACTAGAGGGAATGGGCTTAAGCTGAGCCAGGGTAGGTTTAGATTAGATATTAGGAAGAATTTCTTTACTGAAAGAGTGGTTAGATATTGGAATAGGCTGCCCAGGGAGGTGGTGGAGTCACCATCCCTGGAGGTTTTTAAGAAGAGGATAGATGTGTTTCTTCAGGGGATGATTTAGGGGTAAGAGTAGTGTAGGGCTATCGGTTGGACTAGATGATCTTGAGGGTCCTTTCCAACCATAATGATTCTGTGATTCTGTGATTCTGTGAACTCTGGGCATGCGTGACTTTTCCCATGACTTCAGCTCAGCCATCAGAGTGACCCTTGCATGTACCTGCCCAGCAGTACCAGGAAGGGCTGCCTTTGGCCTACACAAGCCCAGTCCAAGGAAGCTCGAGGAGGAAATGCTCATCACCCTTCTCCTCCTCCAGGACTTTGCAAAAGGAGCTGTAAATGTGCACAGGCCTGGTGTCATTGAGGCTTAATGCTAGGCAGGTGCTCCCTTCATCAGAATGGAAATGGTTAATTTTCGAGTGGCTTCTTAGAGCAGATGTTCCCATGTGCATCCCCTCCTTCCCTCTTCTGACACATTTCCTACACAAACAGCAGATTGCATTGCTGCTGTCCTTTTGATCTGGGGGAGGGGGAGGAAAATCCCACACAAATGATATTAGTTCTCTTTTCAGGCAGGCTGGTGACAGTGGGTATGGGCATGTGCCTCTCTCCCGCCTCTCCCTACCCAGATATCTTTTCTGGGACTTTCTTCTTTAGCCTCTGCCCACTTCTGGAGCCACTTTTAAGGTTGCTTACCTTAAAGTCTGGAAGGAAAGGGCAGGTAAGGTTGGATTAATTGTGGAAAAATTGTGATTGTAAAACATTGCTGTCTAAAACATAGAGAGGCTGGAGTATAGGCTGATCTGTCTGCTGCCATGCTGCTGGCACACGTGCAATGCTTCACACTTGTGTACCTGCGCTCCTTGAGGGCACTGATGAATTAAGCAATGCTGCCTGGGGGAGGCTTAAGATCATACCAGACAGGAGACTATCTTTGAGTTTGTGTCCAAGACCATTCCAAATCCCCAATTTGCTGTCCAGGCTGTTGGTACGTTGACCCACACACCTCAGGGTGGCTACAGAGGGATGGCTTTTGCAGCCTCTGTGACTCAGGGACCGATATCAGGAGCCTGCAGGTCCACATCAGTATGGGGAGATCAGTCCTTCCATCTTTCCTCCAGGAAAAGAACCAGGGACAGCAGATAAACTTGGCAGGATGGCAGTTTCAGGATGATTTAAAAGAGGTGATTCTTTATGGCATTGTAGTTAAGGTGTGGATCTCCTTGGTACAGTACCTTCAGGGTGCCAAGGCTGCATGGGTTTGGAGGACCATGAGAAAATTCCATGGTCAATAAATTCATCAAAAGGTGTTAAAAGCAATGCACTGGTTTTGGCTTAGAAAGCCACACAGCATCAGCAGAGTGAAGAACAGTCTGGGGAAGCATCACTGATTGCTCACCCTGTTCTTACAATTCATCCCTCCACATCGCTGCTGCTCTTTGTTGGAGAGAAGACAGTAGATTGGGTGTACCTTTGGTTTGCCCCAGGATGGCTTTTTTTATGTTACTATCTTGAGATAGGGAAGAGAGCTTGCTTTTGCTCTGCTCCTGGTGGCATTTGCAGAAGCCCTTTAGGGGCATGGTGGAGATGATGGAGGTAGGTTTGGTGGCCACTGATTTTTTTATGTCCTCCAAATTCCTTCCTGTGACTTGAATGGTGTACAAAAGGCAAACAGTTCTGCCTTGAGCTCTTTACTAGAAAGACCAGATGTTGTTCAGGAAGAGTCTTTGGGATGATTGGGATCTTTAAAGGTGCTGGTGTGACTGGCCTTGCCACGGCAGTCAGGTAGGTGCAGCAACATAGGGCATGTATGCATGAACTAGCCTGACGCTGAGCTGGCTGCCGCTGAGAAACCTAAAGGTAACCAGTAGAGTTTCATAAATTGGATCTTTTGTTTCATTTGATTTTGTCTTCTTTCCCTCTTTGGCATCACCCTAATTTCTAATCCCCAGCTGTAGGCTTATAGTATTAGAGCTCTCTCCTGTTGTCTTTGGAGGTTTCTGTAACAAACACCTGATTATTATCAGAATGATGTTTCTTGAGGCAGTGGGTGGGAAGGGTAGAACGTGATACTGTGACCAGCCAAAACAGCAAGCCAGGGAGTGACTGACTGAAATGCTCTAAATAAATTCTTTTAAACCGAAAACAATTCCAAAGAGACTCAGCATATTTGCAGATGTTATTCATATAGAGGAGGAGTCAAATATCATCAAATAACCCACTAAGCCTGACTTGCTCACTGGCTTAGAGAGGATACACTAAGCTTTGTGCTTTATATCACTGGTTTTTTTGAGCTTGTAATCAGAACCAGGCAGTTTGCAGCAGTCAACTGCATGTTCAACTCAGCTCCTTCTTCAGTAGTTAAATTTGTTAAATTTGCTCAAGAGCATGTAATGAAACCATCTCTGTGTGGCTGTTCACCAGCATTTCTGCAGAGGCGTAAAGTACACATGGATACTGGGTGGGTTCGTGTGGTTGTGTGTATGGGGGAGGGCATGTGCAGCAGTGTTGGCTGGCATGGGCAGTGCCCAGCACCTTTGCAGTGCCAGCACCTTTGCCTCCCCAGCACCAGCACATCCACCCCTGGCCCAGGGCACCAGCAGTGGTTAGTGCTGCTCTGGGGGTGAGCTCAGCCCAATCAGGCAAAAAATAAGCTTGGCAGCAACAGGCAACAGTGGGGAAAGGAAAGAACAGAATTGTCACATACCTGGAAAGAAAAGTGCAGGTGGTTTTTCTTTCATGGCGTCTCAAATACAGCAGCTTTCCAGTTGAGTTTGAGGTATTTCTTAGGCAGTGTCTTTCTGATATCCTTGGATTTCACAGATTTCTGATGTTTAGTGTTTCACCTTGGCTCCAGGGGAAAATCGAAACCAGCCCAGTTCTTTGTCTTCCCCATTTACATTTTGTCATTATTCCTTCATTGCAACCCATCAAGTGAGCTCTTATTACGAAAAGTATGGGGGTAGGAAAGGTAAGAGTTTACTGTACTTTCATTTCCCTGTAACTTCTCTGAAGTTGATGAAATGATGAGAAGTTAAAGACTGAAAAGAAAAATGGTTGGGAAAATGGGGACAAATGAATCCCTCCCACTCCTCACCCTGGCATCTCCCCAGCATCTTTCATTTTGTTTTGTTCAGCAATAACAACAATAGGAAAGAGAATTATTTATCAAGTAATCAAATGTCCTTTGTGAATGCTCAAAAAAAGTTATTTTTTTTTTAGTTTATTTCCATAAGTATTGGGCTTCGTTGCTGTAAATTGTCAGGGCTATTCAAAAGGGGAGATGTTTTTTGGGAGCACACATTTAGTTGAAAGGACAGCAGAGTTGCCTGAAGCAAATTCATTTCAAATTCAGTTGAAATAAGGTGAGGGAGGGGTGAAAATGGGAAAAGTTAAAAATAAAAGCTTTGGAGAAAAGCAGGTTATGGTAGGCACACTCCCAGCCACCAGGAGCTCAGGCTGAAATCATGAGACAAGGATTCACCCAGAAGCACAGAAAACCATGATGAAAGCGGTCCATGCAGGTACAGTTGCTCTTAGATATTATTCTGTCCATCAGACCATATTCTCTCTACAATATTAGTAAAAGCTGAAAGTGATTTCTTTAATTGTGCCTTTCCCAAAGCTACCAGCATCCCTTGTTTCCACCTCACTTTTGGCCCATTGTGTGGTACCAGCTCTCCTTCCCTGCTGTTTTTACAAGTCATCCTGGGAGCGTTACTGGACCTCAGGGCTCAGGTGGTTGCCCTTCCCATAAGGAGAACGTATGACACATTTCAGCATTTCAAAATATAACTTTAACAGTTCCATTGCCTTGTGTGTAATATATATTTATGAAGTGTATGTCCATAGGATTTGTACCACTGAGCTTCTAACTCTGTGGCAGCCCTAAGGCTTAGTAGACTTAAACGCAGCAAGACTCAAATTCTTTCCTTTTAACATCAAATCATTCATTATTGTGTGATTTTTTCAAAGGCAGCAGCATGGAAAATAAGAAATGCTCCTTGTTGCCAATAATATAATCACATGTGGGGCTTAATCCTGTAAACATGCACAAGTAAAGTTACTTACATATCTAAGTCTTTGGTGCATGCAGTCCTTTGAATAAACTCCTCAGCCTGAACGTGCATCTGTACAGTATTTAACGCAAAGAGTTTGAGCCAGCCTGGGGTCTTTGTGCTAAATATATAATAATTATTATAATGAGGGTATTAATGATTTGTTTGTGTGCTGTTCTTACATCTTGTGCCAAATATTATATAGAATGTGTATCTGGGAAGAATTCAGCCCTTTGCATTTGATATCTGTAATAATCCATGACTGAGTTGCTGGATTCTGTCTCATTTGTATATGCCATATTTTTTTCCAGAACATCTGTTTAAACCCGCACTGGATAACTGCCAGATTAGTGGAAAGGATATGGTATAAAGAAGACTTTTGTTTCCTCCAAGCAAGGAGAAAAAATAAGTTACAAGTCTTGTGTATATTGCCGAGAAGAAGCAACTTTTTCTCTCCAGAAGCAGATGTCCTGTCCTGTTGGAAAATGAAATGATTTTGTGTCTCGCAGGCAAAGGTTCTGCACTTCAACAATATTGATTGTCAGTTAGTACAGGCTGTCAGCCTGCCATGGTTAACCTACCAGTTGTTGGAGAGACAATCATGAGCAATTAAGAATCACATTTCACAGTTTCAAATGCATCCATATTGCCACTTTATTTTAAATCTCTTTTTTTTTTTCTCATGTTAGAAAGTACATTGGTGAGAAAGATGGAGTTTTCTTTTTTCCTCTTGTCAACTGTCTTTTCATTCCTGGCCAAATTAAGAGAGAGATATATTGCTCATAAACTTGCACTGCAGTTTCTTGATTAAAATCTTACATGCAGCACTCCTTTCAGCATCAATCTATAATAATTAGGAGGGAGCACTTTGTGTAGCTTGTCTTGGTGTTGTGCCTTAGATGCAAAGCACCAGGAAAGCACTGGGGAAAGATTCAGCTGAAGAACAAGCAGTAGCTCAGTGATGAAAGGACCATTCTTCATTGGGAAGGACTTCTGTGATTTGAAACAGGGAAAAGGATAGGAAGTTTAAAACCAAGAAGAGCCAAGGCTTAGGAGTTGGCGTTGCAGCAGTGCTGGCTATACAGCAGTTGTGAGAATGGCTGAGAGAAGCAAGGTAGCAAAATGTAGAAATCAACCTGTTAAGCCAAGAAAAACAGCCCATGTAAGATGAAACACAAAGGGCTACACAACCCCAAAATCAGTGTCAGGGAAGCTTGTGGCTCTTGTCACCTCTCTGTCAAGCATCCTTCAAGGCTTTGGTAGGTGGTGGCCTTTTAGAAGGAGATACTAGAGACACTGGGTCTTGGCACTTTCTTACCATAACTCAATGGGTTACAAAGTTTATGCACATTCCTTTGTGACAAACTGTGTGCACACCATAACCTTGGCTGGTGGTTTTGCTTCAAACATGTGGTAACAATCTCAAGCTCATGAGCCAATATGATTTAGTAGGACTTCAGGCATAAACAAATCCTACCTCCTTTTCTAGAACTTTTCTAAACCAAATCCTTTCCCAAGAGCAACCAAAATCCATCAATTCTTCAAAGAAAGCACACCACTCACAGCCTCAAAAGAGATTCATGACCATCACATGACTACCTTCATAGGGTTTCTCAGCACCCCAAACCTCAGAAGCCCTTCCCATGTCTCTCCCACCCACCTTTCATGAAATTCATGCATGTGTCGAAGCCATAATGCTCAGGAGAATGGGACTGGGACCAGCAGCAGGTTTTGCTGGTGGCAATATGCCCCTTGCAGTACACACGAAGTTCTGCCTTGCACACAGGGAAGGCAAATAAGTGTCAAGTCCTAAGCAAAACCATGCACATCATTCAGAGATTGTCAAGAGCAATTAGTAAAAAATGTCAGCACACACTTCACAATTAAGAGGCTCAGAAAGCCAAGTTGTCTGTGAACCTGTCCATGGAAAGGGTTTTTTTCCCACCTCACAATCCCCTCTGTCCCATCATCATTACAAAAACCCCCAAACCAAATTGGGCGACATCAAAAAGGACCAAGCCAGCACTGGACCTGCGCCCAGTCCCACAGTGATGCATTAGCATTGCAGCACTGATGGATTCATCAAGTGAAATCTTCATGACTTAAGTTCTCAGCAGAAATATTTCAGAAATGATCAATAATTCGTGGCAGCAGCACTAGCAAATGAAAGATGCTGAAAATGGGGAATCACAAGAAAAAAAGGAAAATTATGTAGCTGAATAATATTGAGAAACCATCTCCCACATGCAAATGTACAAAGGTACTGATACCAAGGCTGGTATGAATATAAAAGTAAAGAGTTTCACCTTTAGTAAGACTTTGTCAATTCAAAACATGGATTAAAGGGATTTCTGTGCAGTCACCCTCTCTGATCATCCTTACCCTCCTCTGTACAAAATTCAAATTTGTGGTTTCACAATCACATTTTCCTATTTTTAAAGCATGTTTTCTCTGCTGTCTTGCTTTGCAAGAAAGACACTGAAACTGCAAGAGAAACTCTCAGTAGGGGAAACTGAACTGGCTTCATGCATGACACGTGAACAATGGAACAAAGGAAACACCAACTAAAATAAAAAGCATCTTTTTATTTTCTCTCAGACCATTTATTTTTAGGGGGGTATTTGTGATTATGGAGAGTATCCAACATCTCAGGCAACTGGGAAATTTTTAAACAACTGATCTACTAGAGAGGTTAGGTGTAAGTGTGTGATGGAACAGTGCATTACTGTTACTGACAGCAGGATGAGAAAGGTTCTTGTATTACAGGACTCTTCCTGAAACTAGCAAGAACAATAGATAAATGTCTTTAAATGGACTGCAGACCTTTGCATCACACTCAATATCTAAGTGGTCTGTCTCTTTCTTCTAGGATTAAACATTCAGGAAAACTAAACATGATTTTCCTCCTCTCCTATGTTTGCCTTTGAGCTAAGGAAAGGTTTTCTGCCAAGTGATTCAAGCTGTGGAAACGTCAAGCACTCTGAGCACCTTACTATGATTTATGATCCTCAGAATCTTGATCCTGATACCAGAGATGAGAAAGTTGGACCTGTACTGAGAAAATTACTTTGGTTTTATGCTAATCTCGATAAAACTGTTGACACTGACATTAAGCAAACATACCAGAGTGCAATTACATTTTACACTGATCTATGAAATATTCATGTCATAATAACGAATACATACATGCAATCATACAATATCATCATCAAAAACTGTGCTCAAATACATGTGATATTTGCAATGCTTATACCTTGTTCATATAAATAAATATTCATTAGAACTGAAACTAATTACTGCATGATCAGTGACAGCTGAGAATATTAAACACGACTCCTGAATTACGCCTTCAAAGACAATTTTGAAGTGGCATCATTTTCAAGTTGTGGATCAGTTTATTTGTCCAGCTATGACACTATTGTTTTTCCAATGGGAAGAATAATGTTTATAGTAATTGTCACAAGAATGTCTAAGCATTTGCTGTGACTAGTAATCAAATTAGGGAACTTCAAGTGTCTGTAAGTACACCAACGTTAGTCTATTTTCATATTTAAAACTGCCCTTTCCCACAGCTCATTCAAGTTTATGTTCTAACCACATGTCCCACAGATAAATAAACAGATGCTCTATATAAAGAGCTAGATCATACTCTGAATAAGAGAGGAACATATGTCATCATTAAGACAAGCTTTGGTGCCAACACTGGCATTAAGGTAGAGGAAAGAAAACAAGGAAGAACTTGAAACACAACAACGTAATCCTGAGGAAGTTGTCAAAACCAGAGGAGAGGTTATTTGCACTAGAGTTGGCAAGAAAATGTTACTTGGCAGTTTTACCTGAAAAGTAAAGAATAGCAAAAGGAATTTTTTATTTTTTAATTTAAAAACATCCTCTGTTGTTGGTAGTTTTGGGCTGAGACTGAAAATTATGAGTTTTTTACCTCAACACGCCAAACCCCTAAGTTTTGTTTGAACAGAACTTTTTGCAAGGGATTTAAGGTGCCTGGTGTCCTAGAGAAAACAATGACAAAAGGAACAAAACTGACATTTCCCAAGTATATTCCTCTTTGTTGGAAATTAATTTTTTTCCAATAAGAAATTTTTTTACATACCACTGATGAAAGGAGGATACCCAGATACAGCTGATAATAGATCTTCACTGTCTGAATACAATTAGATGACGTTGTTACTAATGTGTTGTGAACTTAATAAATAGAGACTGGAAAGACTGTTCATGCCCAAGAATTACTATCATTTAAATGTAAGTCTAGAGGCTTTATTCATAAAATGTACAGAATCAGGAAGGTTTAATTGCAATCAGAAATACAGAGAAAAATATTGTGCACACATAAAAAGAACATTAGTTCCCAGATTTTGGGAAAATCATAAGTGAAAAAGTAACAAAAAAAAAAAGAAAAAGAAAAAGCTATCTGCAAATGCCTCATGAATTTTTCTACAATATGATCAAAGCAGACAAGTAGACGACTAGCATAGAAAACCTGGAAAGGGTTGAAGAACTCCCTAAAGTACCAAGAAAGGGAATGGAGTCTGTGATGGGCAGAAGAGAGATCATTGATGCAATTGAAGGGTTTATGTAGGATGTTGTTTCATTTGACAGTTGATTTCCTAAATCACAAATTTCCTGAGATAAATCCGAAGGTCCAGTGAATAACGATGCATAAAGCACTGGAAGGAAGGACAGAGTTTCTGGCAGATGGATTTTTATCTCTAAATTCCCTTAAAAAGGGTTTATTTCTTTCATAAAATCCACAAGAACTGGGGGAACCAAGGATAGGAAGGGAGAGACTATCTCAAGGAAAGGAAAAGACCTGTTTCCTGCTATTGGTGTAGCATGATGGGACCAGGAAATTAGAGACCAGGCTGGGGAGCCTCTGGCTGGTAGTACACAGAGGAGGTGGGATACTCTGCATCTGCACATCAGGCACCGACTCCAGTGGAGGCTGTTGGATCTAGCAAGCCACTTTTGGCAGCTGGTTGCATTGGTCAGTGACAGTATGTAAAGATTTGGCAGTACACAGCTAGATCTGTGTGAGACTTGGCTGCCTGTACCATCTTTTTATGCACTTAATTTGAGAAATGAGTACACGACAGAAATCTCTAATGGCTTGATGCGACAGAAAACATCCAGTGCTCTGTAAGCTGAAAACTACCTACAAAGCCCTAGATCCAGGTGTAGTCCTGCCTGAAGGCACTCCAGATTTGGAAAAGAAATTTTACCAGAGAAGTTGTCTGAACGTTTTGTTGGGGCAGGACCATTCACACTAACAAGCTTTGGGCTATTTCTTGTCCACAGTTGTACAACTGCCCTTCTGCCCAGGTCTTCAGCAGTGCTACTAAATAAATCCCACATCAACCTGTCCCTGCAAAGGGGTTCCAAACATTTGGGAGTGAGGGAAAGGGGCAGCCGGTCTACAGTGACCACTTAAGTCATCTTCTGCCAGTCATTATGGGTGTCACCACCCTCTCTGGGTCTCTGAGGTTGAGAGAAAGGAGAAAAGAGACGCAGTTTGCCGAATGCAGTCAGCAGGCGCTGGCAGCCGGTCATCAATCGGGTTCATTCCTACCTCGCTCCAGCTATTCCATTTATGTGACAGTTTGTGGGAAACATCTGGCACAGCATCTGACTGGCAAGTCTGCAGCTACAGAAAGCTGAGAAAAAGCAAAGCAGCCACCAGGGATAACAAAATGCATTTTTATGCATTTTAAGCCTCATTCTCTTCTCTCAGTCGCCAGACCTGAGACAGGGGTAATTCAGCTAAAGCCAGTGAGGAACAGGCTAAAGATAGGATGAACTTTGGCTAAAATGTTTCTGCCTGAGGAGACAACCCCTGAACCAGGCCATCCAGGTTCCTCTACTTGCACTGTCCCTGATTTTATGTACAACCCTGAGCAAGTTATTTTTCTTTCCTCCACCTCAGTTTCTCTTTCTAAATGAGGGAAACATGATACTGCTTTGGTCACACATGTTGACATCTTCCACTGCAGTCTAGAAGAATTAAACATATTTACAGACATTCTGGCTCCATTGATGATTGTACGTAACTTTTGGTGATCATTCAACAGCCAAAAGTAAAAGAGGACCAGGAGCTGGAAGATTAAATGTTTTCAGTTCAGTCTGAATGTGTGGAGCATGTTTTTAGGGCAGATGATGAACCACTGCAACAACTTATCTGTGACCGTGGTGGGTTCTCCATTCAGAATATCTAGAAGCAGCATGGCTGGTTTTCTGACACTAAAGATAGAGGTTCTAGAGGACTAAAAATGCATTTTAACAATCATCTTTCCTTCTTTGATTCTTCTAGGATCTAGCTGATGTTCTCACTACTATAAATTAAAGACAATAGTGTTATGTGAGGAAAACCCAGGTCTCTGCAAGGCTCAGATGCGTGATCCAGTTACTATGAGTGAACAAGCTACTTCATGTCAGTGGAGATGTGGTAACTCTGTGGGTACTTGCTCCTACAGGCAATAACAATCACTACCTACAGCAACTATGCCCTATTTCACTTTTGCTTTCCCCACCACAAGAAGAGCCATTCTGCTGCCTTTACAAGAGACAAGGCACATATATGTTTATAACAGTTGCCCAGCTCAGTTGGGCTGACACACAAGTTTGTTCAATGGCAGTAACTTGCTTGAATGTCTGAGTATTAATATTGAAACTCTGCTGAAAAGGAGAAGACCTTTTTGGAGATGTGTTCATTCTCAAGACATTGCAAAAGTGGATGTGGTTGTACAGTGGTGAAGTTCAAACAGGTAGCCCACAATCTCCTCCCTGGCTCTACGTGAAGAACTCCAGCTTCATAATCAGTCACTGCAGCTGCTATCCAAAGTCGCTGCTTAAAATACTCTCTGCTGTTGGAACACATCAGAACTGCCATCCTCCCACATCCAACCCCCATACAGAATGATCTAACTGCAAAAGAAATGACAAAAAGAGTGTTTTTGGAAATAATTAGATCAATTAGAATGTAACAAGGAGAGTGGTCTAGACATAGATGGCATTTAAATTAGCAACAAACTGCTCCATTTGGGTTCTTCAGTTCAATCACCTATTCAATCACCAATTCATCCATGTGAATTCCTAGCAAATTAGAGAATTTGCTAATTTAACATACCCTGAAGGTGGTGACTAAATTATGTATCAATGTCACTGATGCCTGCTTTGTCTAAAGAGAAAGAGAAACACAGCCAGGCTCTTCAGAAAGGAGCTTTGGCATCACACACTCTCCAAGGATCAGCAAAACTCTGTGTTTCAGGAAAGTGCATAAGCTTCAAAAAGACTTTTTGGTTCTGCATTAGCCAATCTGAATTTTGGTTAAACAAACTTGAAGCCCATGCACAAAGCTGCCAATAAAAGAGAGGGAACTGGAAAAAAATGTCATTCTCAACATGTCATATCCTGTACTCCTAAGTGGCAGGTGGTCATTTTTGAAGCCAAAGGTAATGAACAATAATCACTTTTATAAGCAATACTGTAGACGTAGATCTAAAAGTGGGAGATGATACAGGAAACCATGGTGTTACATGACATGCTAAGAAACTAACCTTGTGCTTTCCATAGCCCTTCTTTCAGGCCATACAAGATGCCATCAGTCTCTCCTAGTAAGACTAACCCTTACCTGTGTGAAACTGGCTCCGTTGGAAAGCATGCACAGGAGTTATCCATCACTCAGTTTGCTCCTCTAATTGCAAGTGGCACATTAAAAAAAAATCTCTTCTGAGTTTATAACTGATACTCTGCCAGAAGCCAAAGCCAGAGACCTTCTTCTGGGGGTCAGCCATGTTCCTCTCATGTCCTTCTTCAGGACTGACACAGACTTCAGTGAGACTGAAATCAAGCTCTGAAGAAAACAAGTGTACAGTGTGTCTCTGAAAGGGATCTTTGCAGAAAACATGGGTGGAGAGGGAATGGAAAATGAGGAAGTTGGGTGGGGAAGAAATCTGGGAGGAAAACAAAACTGGAATTTTTGAAAGGTCTAATTTTCTGCTGCACAACCTGCATGTTTTAGCTTCTTTCCCATTCGTTTTAATTTTAAACTCAGCAAATGGAGAAAACCCCTACTGTGTGGTCAGTAACAGATTGAGGATTCAATCTTGAGCCCTGCCTAGAGCAAAAATGATGATATTAGTTGTCACAAGAGTAGCTGTGCTTAAACATCCCCTAGAAAAGGCATGCTCCTGTCTGGTGAGTCCAGGCTGACAGTCCCAGAGATCGTTTTGAGTATGGTGGATGGAGTGGTACCTCTACAGGTAAGAGGCAGCATCGTTCCAGTGCAAGGTGTGCTTTGCCAGCACACCATCATCTTCAGGGGTTTCTGAGAGGTTATCTATGTGGTAACTTGAAAACAGGCCTACTGTCAAGGAGTTCAGATGATTCTTGAGTGGTATTCAAATGCCTAGAGATATAGGGATGGGTGCAGCTTTGGCAAGATTTTAAGAGCAAGATAAGGAGAAACAAATAATTAGGCAACTGGCTGGAGCTGAAAATTCACATCTCTCCTCAGGATTGGTGAATTGCTTTGGCTAAAATAGATGCAGTTTCAATCTTTGCCAGTTGCCTGTATTAAACTGAACCTTTTTTTTTTCCCCAGTTAAGATCAGAGATTTCTTTGTTCAGTGTTAGAGCATGTCAGAAATTCGTCTGTGATCTTTGGAAGTCTAAGTGGGAGGAGTGAAGAAGGAGTTACCGTACTGCTGCATTAGGTACTGAGTGCAACCCAGTGGATGCTACTCCCAGGTCTGGGAACTCAGGTAAATCAAAAAAGCTGCATAGATGCCGGTACCAACCTTGTTACTTCTCCATGCCTGTTATAGGACATTTGGCTTGGTTAAATATTAACTCCAGAGAGGCGGTCCCTCTGCTCACTTCAGGGCTGGCTACTTTCAGAGAGGTTTGCCCTTCAGCCCAGGACCTTGCACAGAGACAAGCTTTCTTCCACAGCCACTTGCTGGCTTTCCAGTGACTTACTTCCTTCCCAGATGGGCCTGATAATGGCAGGGAGCTGGCTGGCCACTCAGGATTGTAAAAGGTTGCAGGCATCACTGCTGCAGCCCAGAGCAGAACCAAGAGAGGGGTTGTAACTTCATCAGAAAGTGAGATTATTTGGGCAATAAATGAATACAGCAAGTATATGCTAATGTGGCCGGATCTGAAATGAAAATAAAGATGATTTTAGCATTCCTTTACAGTGGCTGTTTGAAGAATTTGGTCACATGGCAGGAAAGGTCACTAAAGAGAGCTTTATTAACAGAAGTTTATTAATGTTTTAAACTGGTCACATGCCTTTTCATTTGTGCCTTTCTTCTCTGATGTGAGAATCCTCTTCCTGCATCCTTATTTACACTGATCTGTTTTCATATTTTTCTTTGAGTTGCAAGCAGACTTTTCTCTATTAAGCAGTTTGAAGGGGCAGCAGAGGCATCCCTGCTCAACTCCTGTTTGCCTTGCATCTGAGGAGAATCCTTTTTCCTAATGAAAGGGCATTATGGCAATCACATTGACATGATGCCTTTTATGCTGACTGGTCAAGATCAATTCTAGAAACAAACTGCAGCACGCAAGTGTTTCTACTCCTCCACTTGCCTCTGTAGTCAGGCACATGTCAAGTACATTCCATGTCATGTCACACACCGGATCAAAAGGTTTGCATCTGAAGCAGTGGGGTTCACAGTTAACATTGTCAGAAATGTTGCATAGTGGTGCCAGTGTAGCAAAACACAGTTTTCTACTGGGGAACCTGTATTGTGCTCCAAAGGACAGCAGCATTTGTAAAAGCATGCAGTACATAATGAGGAGAATTTCACCATGCAGAGCAAGGACATGCATCAGCAGCTACAAAGCAATAGGTTTAGCTCGTACCTGAGAATAATTTGTTCTTCAGTTTTCCTCCACACTACTTACTACATCCAAACAGCTTGTACAAGCTATTGATGGGCAGAAATTGTCTGGGAGTTATGGCTTTTTAAGATCTGACATTCTCAGCGGCTGCCAATACAAGAGAGGAATGCTGATGAGCTCTAAGATGACACACGCATGAAAAAAAGGACCCCAAGACTATAATAATTCAAGGCTACTTCAAATGAAATGTGTTTTTGTAAACATTAGGCAAATAGTGACTTGGGGAATCTGAACCCTGAGCTGAAAGCCAAGCTGAATGCATTTCTAGGGAATGTGCAGTTAGTACCTCAACTGTGATAAGATTACAATGAGCATTTTTGACTATTGCAAACTATAAACAGAAATTTGAGCTGTGTGGGTCAATGTGGTGACTCAGCAATCAAAGTTACTTCATCCTGCTGCAGTCAGAGGACTGCAGTTTGGTTTCCAGCACCACGTTTAGGATTTCCAGAGGGGAAGAGGAGATGAGTCAGGGAATTAGAGCAACCTTGCATTACTTAACTAGTGCTTGTGGCTTGATCAATGGCCCTGGGAAGGCTCTGCTGTAGGAAACCCCTGCAACAGTGTCGCAGTGTGCTTGGTGTTACAGAGTGCTGTGGAGGCTGCCAGTGATGTCATATGTGAGGGGGGGAAATAAGGAAGAGCAGAAAAAAATATACGGTCAGCAAATAGTGTGAGAATTTACTGTAGCATCATGTGGCAGATAATATTTACCTTATTGTATGTGAACCGATGTATACTATATCCCAGCTTTGATGCAGATAGACACAAAACTTTATAACCCATGGCTTAAAAATACTACTATTTTCAAGGTACAGCCCAACACCAGTAAACTGGAACACACACAAAACCCACAACGTTCCTAGAGCAGGAGTGTGTCCTCAGCGGTCAGCTGCAACCTCAGGCAGGTAATTAACAAATGCCTGGATAAAATAAGTGAGGTCTTGTTTATCAATCAACATACTATTAATTAGCTCACATGTCAATTTGAATTGAAGTGATTTGTATTAATAATGGGGTTGTCTGTGCAAGTTGTATGGCATACCTGCAGGGATCTGTGCTTGCTTCTGGGCTGAACTTTTGGCACATATTCTAACCTAGGAAATATCTTCACAGTTTCCAAATGTTAATTTTTTGAGAGATAAATAGCTATGTAATTGATGGCTATTTATTCATAGAACTCATACATGGAAAACCATCACCTAACAGCTATGTCTGAAAAAAAAATCCAGAATAACAGTGTTATGTAAGAAACTGTCTAGCCAAAGCCATGTCATAAAAAAGCTCCAAAGACATACATAAGGGAGGTAACATTATTTGCAAATTATAATAATAGCTTTCCACATCTGTTCTCATGAAGAGGGAAAGCTGTGTGGCTGCTGGTGTTTTATTTAAGGTTTGAATCCATCCATATTTGCTTTACCTTTTGAAAAAAAAAACCCAAAAGATCTATGGCTCTCCTCATTTTACCTTTTCTAACTTTGTTAAAAGCAATGCTGTATCTCAGGTTGCTCTGAGGTTGTCATCATCCCAGGATCAGGTTGAGTCTTTTCTGGAACTGAATAGTCCCAGGTGTGCTTTCAATGTAAAAATGACTCTATGAGGACAAATATTAGGGCAATCACAGCTGTTTCTGTGCTACTGAACATGATTGTAATTTTATCATTTATAGGATTGCCAGAGCTCCCTGGTGCTGCACAGTGTCCTGGGCACCTCACATGAGGCAATGTTTGCCCCAAGCAACCTATAATCACAAACCAGAGAAGGGGCTGGGGGCAGGGAATTAATCAATGATTGACTTTCTCTGCATTAAATACAGGAATGTCTGAGGTATTGAGATTAAATGACTTGGCTAAGTTATGCAGTGAGTCTATAAAAGAACTGAGAATTGAAAGTAGCCCTCTTCCATCTAAATTCAGACATGTTGAGTCATCGGTCAATAACAAGACTGATTTCCGCGGCAGTAGCATTTGGAGGCTTTAATCAGGTTTCATGTCCTATTATGCTGGGGACTGTGAAAATATAGAATAACAGATACTCTCTGCAGGCATGTCTTTAAACAGATTCCTGCTGATTTCAGTGGAACTCTACAAGTCCAGAAGAATCCTGGAATAGATCTGTTTTTCTAAATAGGGATGAGATGCAGTAAGTGGGAGTAAAACCTGCAGGATTTTTGGGGAACAGATTACAGGTAATAGGATCACAGGGGTGCCTGTGCAAGGTATGCAGTGTAGCAACTTCTTTGATTGTTTATTTTATTTTGGGAGAGAGGAGAAGAACAATGGGCAATCGTAAACATTTTCAGTGGGCATCTGGTACCTGGGAGTCAGAAAATGCATCCTTAAAATGCTTTGAAGTATCTGAGTATTGGTGTTTTACTGAACTGCACTTTTCTAGCTCGAGTAAATCAGAAACACCTAAACCAGCTGCAGTAGAGCTCTCTTCCAATTTTTCACATAAATAGTGTTTAGCAAAGAGTAACTTCTTTACCGGCTGAAAAGGTGGGACAGTAAAGGGAAAATAAAGATGCTAGAATGGGAAGAACAGTGAGCACATTTGGAGGATGTTTGCTGAGATGTTATCAGTGGCAAAGAAGCCCTGCCCATTCAGTGACATCATTTTCTACAACTTCCAGCCTGTCCTGGCAGGCTCAGGGGCTGCAGTGGGAACAGTGTGTGAGAGCCAGGCTGGATACGGCAGGAAAATAAAGTGGGCCTAGCTCCTTCTAGGCTGGCAACGAGTATCTGGCCGAGGAGCAGCCAGCTCTCCAGCTGAATGCAGATGACAAGGCTAAAGGCAGTGAAGACAGCAAGGCAGGTCAATAGGTTGATTTCTTTCACAGTTGCCTTTATTATTTTAACATTTAGTGGGTATGTTAGACAAGCACCAAGAAGCTCCTGTAGAGATTGTGCTCGGCACTGGACATGGACATGCTGAGAGGCAGGTCCTGTCCCACACAGCCCTGATGGAATAGTCCTATTATGATGCACATGCTCCTAGTGGACCTAGTTTAATCCCTGAGCCATTCTGTTCAAGGCTGGGATGGGAAGTTCAGCAGATACACAATGTTTAACAGCTTGAGGTCCAAGATAACTGATGTTATGTGCTGAGTATGGTGAGGGGTAGGATGGGCAATCAAAGGGGTACTTGCTGAATCAGCACACTTGCAGGGATTTTTAGCCTGAATTTTGCAGTGTTTATGCATGTGCCTGATTCTCATTCCTAGTATCTTCTTAAACTTATTTTTCTTCCTACTATCTTCTTAACTTCTGGATACCATGAGCTCATGTGGCAGCAATGTTTTCAATGCCTGTGTCTACATTAGTATGTTTGAATCAGGAGTGTGCTTATGAAGCAAATCTCCTGATTATACTGATTTACTGTGACACCAGTTTGGGAGTGCATGAACTGGGCTCTCTTTCAGTGAACCTAAAGCAGTGAAATCCTCCAGACCAGGAGCTTTGGCTACCACTTGGCACACTGTCTGTGGGACCCCATTACAGGTAGTCCTCCACTTCACTGAAACACCTCTGTTGTGGAAACAGGGTTCTCAACATCAACCGAATCACTCCAGAAAACCACTCCTGCAGGGCCACTACTGCTCATGCAGACAGAACTCATCTCCACTTGTTGCCCACAGGAAGCTTCTGAATGGGGGAGGAGGAAGAGGGTTTGGGCTTGGAAAAGAGCCCTGCTCCTCAAAGCTGGGTAGACATAACTCATGCTGGCCACAGAGTGCAACAGCTACAAACCTGTCTGTAGGCACAGCGAAGAAAACCAGCATAGGTGTAGCCAAAGGGTAGCAAAAACATTCAAAACTTTAATGACAATAGCAACTCAGGCAGAAAAGGAGGCCTTGGTGATTTCACTGAGGACAAGTGGTAGCAAGAGCTCAAACCTGATAAGATATCAAAGAACTACAGAAGAGAGATGCTCAAACAAAAGAAAAAACAACTATTAAAAATATATTTGAATGTATATATAAATATTTATCTAACATAAATTATTATTGGGGCTCTCCTTTCATAAGACAGCTTCATGTATCACAAATAAGCTCCTTTCTCTTGTTGCTCCACAAACCTTTGCTTTTTGGTTGGTGTCTGATTGGCGTGACTGCAGAAATGAGGACGCAGCAGGGCTCTGAAGTAAAGACATCACTGAAGATAAAAATTTGTATTTCCTCTTTTTTCCTGCCTCAGTGCTGGTAGTGGTAGTGCCATCTCTTTCACCTGTGAGATGTGAATACAGATGAAGACATCACTAAGTTAAATTTTATGGCTGTAGTAGCCAGAGGGTCAGACCAGAATGATGCTGAAACAGTCACTTCTGCCCTTAAAAGTTTCCAAACTGTACAATTTTGACTGAAAAGGTAGCACATTTTTGTGTGCATGCAGATGCCATTAAAAATGCACTGAAGAAATTAGAAGCAATCCATTTTCTTCTAGCTTTAACATACAAATAAAGGAAAAAACCAAACCCTGCCTGTCCACTGTATAAATGTAATGTGTATGTACATTTTCAAGAGTCCAAAAAGCTCCTGTCAACATAATGCCTAAAACCTTATCAGCTTGAATATAGCTCTTGATTTCTAGGAAACTGCAAATGTCATGAGGAAGACTGACCTGCTCTGCACTGGCTTTCACCTGGAGCTCCATACCCAGAACCATTGCTCCATGTTATGTATAGCTATGTTGGTGCTCACATCCAGTAGCACAGCTACTGCTCCGTCCATGTTTCCATGTAGGGTTCTGCAGGGGTAATAAACCTCTGAAACTGCATCCAAGTTAATATGCCCACACTCTGCTTAATTCTGTAATCTTAGGTGAAGAGCACAATCAGCATTGAGGCTGTGAGAGCTGGGAATGAAGTAGGAATCTGTAAGTTTTTAGTTTTATTTTGTGTCTGTAACTTCAGTATTCCGGTCCCTGAGGATTTGCCTTTCTGAGTATAGCTAAGATTGTGATGTTTCCTCACGCAGATCATTGAATTTTCAGTATTTTCAGGTATATTCCCAGAACTAAGAACTCACAAGATGCTACTTTATAAGCAAGGAGGAAAAGCAGCAATTTGAAGCAGACTTCAGTCCTTTCAGATCATAGACTGTGTCTTCTGATGTGTCTCTACTGCGCCTAACGGTGCCTGGTCCAGACTGGCTCTTGTGGTTATTACTGTAACAACAAAGGCAACTGTGGTGGTGCATGGAGCAGAACTGATATATTTCCTATTTTTGTACATTCTATAACTAGAGCATTTTCTATGCAAACCAGTTTGGTTCCTGTTTATACAACAAATTCCTTGCTGCCCCTTGTCACAGCTATCATTATTGCTGGTGAAGAGGGCTCTACTGCTTTCACTTTAGTTTCTCAACAGCATTCATGACCCAGCCAGAAAAGCTCTTTGTGGGACTGTGAAGCTCCAGCAGGGGAAAGCACACTGCCATCCCAAGGCTGTCCAGCTTTAGCACCCCAGAGACCAGGAACAGAAACTGGAAACCAAACCTAGGTCTCCTGTCCAACATCTCTCAGGACTTTTAGCAAGCCATTGGGAAGAACTCCCAAAAATGCTTCATCAAACAGGCATCATTCAGTTCACTGCTCTTCACATGACCAGGGTAAATTGATCACCGAAGTACAAACACAATCATACTTCTATTTACTCATAAGAATTTCTAAAAAGCAAAACTACAACATTTCAGTATGACTATTATTTTTTCCAGATAGCCTGCTATTGTTTTGCTATTGAGGTGGTCTAGTGGTTAGGATTCGGCGCTGTCACCACTGGGACCTGGGTTCAATTCCTGGTCAGGGAAGGTTTGTTGTGACCTAGTCTTAGAGAATCCTGCTGTGGCAGGGGGGTTGGACTAGATGATCTTTCAAGGTCCCTTCCAACTCCTAACATACTGTGATACTGTGAAATATACCTTGTTCAATTGTAGATGCACAACTATGTTTATTGCACTTGGCACTGTCAAATGCACTTTGAATTTGTATTTTTACTGAGCTACATTTTTGTGTGAGACTGAACATGAGTTGTTTGTTTAAAAGCTGTTCTTGCCTAGATATACTAACTCTGTGATTCTAAGAGGATGTCACATAGCTCTTCCTTTAAGCACAGCTCACCTTTTAAAAAGGAAGGAACAAATTCACTGTTGGCCAATAAAGGTGCTGTCATTACTTGCAACCATGGGATAGAACTTGTTCTGTTGGGGGTTAACTTAGTAATTCTACCTCTTACTATGTTAGTATGCCTGGCTGGACAAAAAACATTTTTAACCAAAGCTGCATAATTTCAACATTTTAAAATAACATTTAAAAGTTAAATTGAATGAGAAGTTACCTATACATGTGTTAGAAATGGATGAGAAATTGAGTGCCTGCTCTTCTGTTACACTATTGAATTACTGTCTGGCAATCAACCATCCTTTGCCACTAACCCCTATATTGGGAATTTTTGGGTAACATAATACTGAGGAACAGTTGATGCACCTTATCCTGAAGCACTTTAAATAAAGTAGAGTTAACAGATGTGAAATTTGAGGAAACATTCAGGGAAATCTAGGGACTTCCCTGAAAATTAGGGTTTTGAGACTATAATCCCACTGATGATAAGTGAGTGATAAACCCCACATTGTTTGCATTTATAACAATTCTTGAGTGATTTTATTGTTCTCAAAGAAAGAAAAAAGAGCTGCTTTTGTTCATTGTTGATACAAAGTCTGTTGCAGACCAGACACTTCCTACTTTACCTGGGTATTTTTATCCACAGCACTTTGCTGGGCTGAGCGATAAGCCCTTACTCCAGACTCTGAATCACACTTCCCCCTCGAATTTGGGGAATGTCAGATCCAGACTGGGATCCAAACTTTCTAGTTTGAGCCTGTCTTTCATCATGGTAAATCAACAGGCAGCAAATCTAAACAATGTTTGTCTTGAAATTTGGGTGTTTTTTTAAATTGCACTTCCTTTCTAGCAAACAAGGGAGGTTTATTTTCTTCTCTTCAGGAGAGAAAACAATTTACTGTATGACCTTCTTTTCTAAACTGGTGTTTCATTTGCAGGGGGAAGTCCTAATGACCTTGCTCACCACACTGCCTGGGAGCTTATCAATCAGAACAGGGTTTGGCAGGAAGGCAAGAAAGCTCTCCTGCAATCAGATCTGCTACCAGAGATCCCCCTGCCTGGGCAGAAGTCTCTTACAGCTGGTGAACTCCTGTACTTACACTCTTTTTGCTAGGTGTAACTACAGTCTGAACATTCAAAATTAGTTCATAACTGAATTTTCTTCTTTTGCTATGTTCAATACATGTCCTCTGAGCCACCTGCAAGCTTTGCACACTGAAAATTAATTTAACTTAAAATCTACCTTTAATGCCTACATACATTTTAATCTGTCCATAATGCACTGTAGGTCAAAACGTGATCAGAGACTCAGATTTTTCCTTTCCATTACCTTTGAATCTTAGAGAGTTATCACAGTCATTTCATTCTGTCCTGATATCAACAGAAGTCTTTCCACCCACTGCAGCAGATGAGGATCTGACCCTAAAGTAACTGGGCCTGTACCACAGGGTCTGCTTCTTCCACAAAGTTGCCCAAACGGTAAATTTTAGAAGCTGTGCTGAAATGTGCCTCAGTAAACTCAGAAAAGCCAAAGAAAATACCACGCTGGTGTAACAGTTCTGCCAGGAGGAACTGGTCTGTTCCTCAGTGGGAAAGGATGTCTTGCTCTTTCTCTCTCTGTCGTGAAGAAGAGTGAAGCCTTTCCCCCTCCATCTCATCGTTGGCTCCTCTAGTACACTGGTGTACCCAAAATCCAGCAATCCATTTAATGCTCAGGAATCCTCAGGACAGATGTGATTAGACAGGCCTAGCTGATCAAAGTGGAAGAAGAAAGTAAATTTCACTGAACATGTACAACCACTCAAATGATGTGGTAGAAAAGCCTCTTACTATATCAAATAGGTTTGCTAGCAGCATAAAGGCAGAGTTGTATTCCCCAGCTTTACTGCTGTAAATGCATTTTATGCACCTCTATTGATGTTGTTAGCAGTACATAGCTGCAGGAAGGTGTGCTGGTTAAGGTGTGCTGTGTCCTAAACTGCAGCTAGCTTCTGACAGCAGAAATGTGATCATCAGTGATCGATAGTTCCTGATGAAATCCGGTCAGTTCTTACTGTTAGCATTCATGGCATTGTCAATTAGAAAAGAAACAGAATCCCTTAATGACCCAAACAAATTTTGGTACTTGGAAGCACAGAGAAATGATCAATCCGTCAAAGGCACTTCCACAACCTCGTTTTTCAGAGCAGAACGGCTCTTACAAATTTTACAAAGTATTGCCATGCTGTAAAGTATGTTCAAGTAAATTGTGATGTTCTGAGCTGTTCCTGCTGCAAAAGCAGGACAGCCTCGAGTGCAGCGAGGTGGAGGGGAAAGCATCACCCAGACCTACAGCCCTCGCCCCCCACAACTGCCAGTCCCTGGGCAGTCACTTCACCTTTCCACGCCGTACAGGCTACCGCTGCAAAAGAAAGATTGAAATATCCTCCAAGGTACCGAGATACCACATTACTTATCAAATGGTATTTCATGGGAGCAAGCGCTGAGCGCAGGGTAAGCAACGCTGTTATCTCCACACTTTCGGGGAAGCTTGCTGGTGACTCCCCAAAAGGATTACGGGGGCCTGGCCCTTCCCAGAGGTTGAAATACCAGGGGCTGCCCAGGCCTCTCTCCTACGGCGGGGTCAAGACCCTGTTTTTAGGGGATAAATTGTCCACACTCCGGCCACCAGGCTCCTAACGCTGGCGCGTTCCCGCAGGGCCAAGTTAGGAGAGGCCACATTACCTCACGGGGCACGGCGTCCCAAGCGCCCGGGTCAAGGGCTGGGACGGTGCCTAGGGGATGTCGACCCTGCCACCGGGCCGCCCGGGACCAGGCCACGCCGGGGGCCCGGAAACACCGCCCTTGGGGGCTGGGGCCGGCCTGGCGGGTGGGCGGAGGGGGGCGGCGG